>VDFB02009109.1:0-20806 GCA_007258455.2 Sequoia sempervirens | reverse complement strand
AAACACACACTTGAGAGAGAGAGAGAGAGGAAACAAGCATGTACCTTGTTTCTTTCTATGATAATTTTCCAAGTTTTGTTCATGCCTCTTTTGTTCTTCTTCTTTTGACAATTTTCATTGAGACACATTTTTTCTTTTTCTTTGTTGTCCCATTTTCTTCTTCAACTTAAAGATGACTCAAAACAAGTCCTCTACCAACTTAGTTAAATTCTCCTCCAAATTTTTCCTTGATTGATAAAAATGAAAAGTTGTCAAGCTCCAATATTTGCCTCCTTGATAAATGTGCAAAAACTTCTCCAAAATCTGTGCTCCAAGTGATATAAATGAGAATTAATCTTGCAATTTGATATCCAGAATAATGAAAAATAAGCTTCTATTTATATTCATATGGGATGGGAAAAAAATTATTCTAGTGTACATGGAATAACTAGATCCTACTTTACATGAATCAAGTAGTAAACAAACAAGTTATTTCATTGTGGAGTTTGTTGTTATTTAATTCATAGGTATACTCAACATATCTAGTAATTTTAGAATTTTGTTAAAGTGTCAAAAATGTATATTAGAGGTATAATTAGAATTGAATTTTCTTAATTATATTTGAATTGAATTTCAAGTCACTTGTCAAAAATGTATAATAGAGGTATAATTTGAAGTGAATTTTCTTAATTATATTTGAATTGAATTTCAAGTTACTTGTCAAAAATGTATAATAGAGGTATAATTTGAATTAAATTTTCTTAATTATATTTGAATTGAATTTCAAGTTACTTGTCAAAAATGTATAATCTAGAGGTATAATTTGAATTGAATTTTCTTAATTATGTTTGAATTGAATTTCAAGTTACTTGTCAAAAAGATTATATCTTGTTCTCAACTCAATGGTTCATGTTGCTTAAGTCATTTTTAATTTTATTTTTATTGTGATCAACATGAATGAACTTAATTATAAAGTGGCATTGATTTCCCTTTAATTCTACTAGAGATCAAATGTATATTGTATATAAGGAAATGTAAATTGTAAGAGATCATAAAATAAGAAAACATGTATGTATATTGAATATTTAAAGCAAATGCATACATATATTATGCGTAAACATGTTTAAACCATAAGAAAACACATGTACATACATGTAAAGGGATTCAATGTATAAACATAACACATATTATAAGAAAAGAGGAAAATGTATGTATATATCATATAAGAAAATATATGTACATATCATATAAGAAAAATGTAAATTAAAGATCATCAAATGTCGAATACTAAAGATCAACAAATAAGCAAATGTATGTATATCATATAAGCACATGTAAGTTAGAGATCATCAAATCTCAAATACTAAAGATCATCATATAAGAAAATACATGTGGTAAAGATCATAAATCTAGTGTGCATGGCCTAATATGAATGTCTACTCCTAGTCAAATGGCCGTCTGAATGAGAATGGTCCTACTCTAATGGATGTGTTGAGCCCTGCAAATAAAATTATGTACATGGTGTGTTAATACATATAATTTATATTAAATAAATTTTATGAAAGCTATTTTTAAATGAACTTGTATTTTTATATATCAATCTAGATCTATGCATACATAAATATTGCATGTACATATACACGTGTGATTATATAAAAATGTAAAAATCACATGTCCACTGGCAACAGATTCATCCATAGAGTCATGTTGATCATGCACACGATTTGGACCAAGGCTAGGAGTGATATGAGGTATATCCACCTATAACAATACATATATATATATATATCAACTTACATGAATATCTAGTTTAAAAAAATTAAAAATAATGAAAAAAGAATTAAAACATGCACATGCACATCATCTGATATCGGATGACCTAAGTCCTTTGAAACGGTCGCCTCCACCATATCCACCAAACAGTCAAGTGACAAATCAACATTTGCATCCATCCGATCTATCCCATGTCATGCCAGAAATGATGAATGTAGAGAACTATGAAGGTGAGATGGCATCAATGATGATGAACCAGAACCAATCAACATATCAATAAAAACCATAGTCTGTGCAGCTGCCGAATGAACTATAGGTGGATCCTGATGCACACTAGTGCTCGGATGAGAGTGATGGGATCCTGGAACTGAACGACCTCTGCATCTCAAATGATCTCTAACATGCTCTATACCAATCCCATTGTTTGATGCAATGTGGTCATATGCCTCCAACAGGTGCTCAGCCAAATAATGCAGAGTCATGCATGCCATATCTCCTGCAAGTGCATCAAGCTGTGTAGGAGTAGGGATGCCAACCATTGTAAAAGGATCCATGGCGGTCCAATGTGCTGAAAATGGAGTGGATCAGGAAGTTTGGACATCAAATACTGACCTACACAATCATCAGATATCCTAGTGGTGGCAGCCGCAATGTCACCTACAATGTCAATTGCTTCCTTTTGGGAAGCAACGACAACCTCATCTGCTATGGGGGCTAAAGCTGGGGTGAGAGTAGGAGACTTCTCACCAACCAATACCCTAAACACTGGGGGTGGTCTATCTACTCAATGATAGGTGGGCCTATCAACAATCCCGCCATGCCCCTGACCAACATATGGTGGAATGTCTAGGTAGTTAACTTTGAGGCCCAAGTGGACCTCATCATACAACTGCTGAACAAAATACAATGGAATCTCGTCATTGTTTGGGTATAGACCATGTGCTGTGAGAAATCGTGGGTAGATCAATGAGGCCATAGCATGATTGACACATCTAGTGACCTGGTATCCCCTAACCTTACACACATTTTGATAAAATGGAAAACAAGTGGCTTTTATCATTTCTTTGGTGACACTATCCTGTATTTGTTTAAGGGGAATGCCACCATGTACTTCTTCCCGCATGCGGGAAAGAATAGCATCTACTCTATCTGGGGAATATGCACTAGTCCTCTAAAGTTCATCTTTTAGTTTTTCTAGACTATGCAATATTAACATGCATGGTTCACTATATATCCCCTGGTTTGCACCCTGTGCTAATGAATCTCTCAATTTTTAAATCTCATTAGTGGTATTTCCAAACAAATTTTCTGTAGCTGGAACATCTTCATTTTCCATGTTATATATGTATGTACACCTAAAGAAGCAATGAGACCTTGGTAAATAATATATCTAGATATAGAGAATATATTTATCTAAAACAGTTCTAATAATTCATCTACTCATCAATAATATTTTCATACCATTAACAATTTAAAAAGAATTGGAAGACAACTATAATCTATAACATAGCATCCTTAAATGGTTCAAATTTTAAATGAAACAATGAAAGAAAGAATAAGAAAACAAAGATTAGTGTAAAATTATTTGAAAATAATTGGGGATAAAAATATATAATCTAATAGTTGTTAACATAAATGAACTTCAAAATAGGATTATGTAAGTGAAAAAAAAGTTCTATTTCCTTCATTGAACCTAAATTTATCTAGTTAAGATATGTCTAAAATTAAGAATTCACACTAGAATATCAATATTCCATAAGAATCTCATAAAGAGGATGAATTTAATGGAAGATAATATAAAAACCTCCATATGAGGATGAATTTTATCATTACATTATGAGTGAATCATCTCAATTATATAGCCAAGAACATCAAAAAATTATAGATTGGAAAGCAAAATAATTAGACATTTATCATATTTTTATATGTATAAAGTTTAGATACCATCAAACTATTTAAACTTATAGATTGCATAAAGCTATAAATTGAATCGTTAAAACTAATTTATTAAGAATCAAATCTAATAAAGTTTGACTTCATATTGCATACTTGTTATAAATATCTCACTAATCCAACCATACATTTTATATATGTTAAAAAATATATAATTGTTATGCCCATAATTTTTCACTAGAAAAACCCAATAATTATTTTTTAAAATCCTTTAATTACGCTAATTAATGCTTTAAGCATTTATGATGCAACAATAACCATCTCCAATAGAATTAACATCCTTTCTTTAATTAATTTGTTGGTTTAACTTGCTAATGTGATACTATTATTAATGCATCTCTCACTATTAACTATACTTTAAATATTAAATTTGCAAGTATCACAATTTAATGGTTACACTAATAATATTCTCATTATAATGGTTATGTCATCATAACCCACAATGAGTTGTTCCTACTTCTATTTCTTGTTGACAGTAAGGTCAATATGGTATTATGATTATTAGGATAGTTCCTCATGACCCAATGATGGCATTTAGAGTACTAAATATGTAACTTTTGATGGTAATAACAACATGAATAATTATATGGTTTGCATTTATTTATTTATTTTCCTCTCATAATTCAACATCTATAAAAGGTTTAGCCAAAAATGCTATCCAATTATCGATGAGCATTAATAAGGTTAAGTATGCTAACATTAGTATTAAGGTAACTATCAATATGAATATATTGATAAGAGTATTAACAATACTCGATGATATTAAGGCTCCCTCTACAATTAATACATACATTCTATCAATTTTATTACTCACAAATAATATTAAACTTTACTCATAATATAAATGTTAATGTGATAGTGATATCATGTTATAATATACCCTCATTTATACTATTACAAATACCATCCATTAATACCCATAGCAATACTATAATAAATTTTATTAATAATATTAATAATGTATATATATATATATATATATATATTTACAATAGCGCATAAACACTATTATTTGTCAGCTCATTGTTACTTGCAAAATTTTTATTACCATCTTAGCATCCCTAGTAAGATTATCAATAAAATACTTTTCTTACTCGGGTGATTTTATTTGTGGCTTATTTTAGTATGACAATCCCCCTTTATATTACCCTCAATAATAGTATCACTATTTATTATTAATATATTTAATTTTAATTCTTTTGTCTAACTCTTATATATTGTTATAGCATTTATTTAATTATTCATCTCTATTACAAAAATAATTATATGATTAAATATATTGCATACTTGTTATAAATATCTCACTAATCCAACCATACATTTTATATATGTTAAAAAATATATAATTTAACAATTTATACAACTTCTAATTATGATAAAGACAAGAATCTTAATCTATACCATTATTTTGAGTTTGGTTTAATAGAAATTGAAAAAAATTATAATCATAAAAAAAACAATGAATAAACTAAGGATCATTTTAACAATGGTGAATTAGTGCCTAAAGATTGGCCTAAAAAATTACAATATTCAACATTCTCATCACAAATTATATATGAAAACTAAGGATCATTTGGTTATATATATTTTCATAGATTTAAAATTTGAATATTTATTACTATAACATGTTCATTACAATTAGATTTTTAAATAATATTGTAATAATTTATTATGTCTTTGAAATTTATTTTGTGGATTTTAATGTTGTTTTTTAAATTTAAGTTAGAGTAAGTAGAATCTAATGAGATACCTTAAAAAGATTCAAGTTTTATAATTTAAATCTCCCTCTTATATAAATATAGTTTTTTCTAGTCTTACAATTTCTTGTGTCATCTGTTCAATTATTTTAGCTATGGATTTAGCTGCAATCTTGTAGGAGGTATTAAGAAGAGTAATTAGTATCCACCCTCAGATAAAAAAAATTATTTTTCCTTTAGGAATTAATTTATCAACCCTTTATTAATAGAATTTAAATGATGGATCCCTTTGATAAAGCTACTTTTTATACCTCATAGAGTCCTCCTGGATGAATGGACATATTGTTTTAAGGAATTGTGTAGCTAAACCATCTATTCAAGACTTTTTGACTATTCAAATCCTTCAAGGAAATATCAACCTCCTCAAGGGTAAATAAATTATCTAAATGTGCCTATTTTTTGAGACCAATTATTTTGGGTATGCAAGTTCCAATCAATTCCTCAACTATATCTTGAAGTGGATCTCCTTCAACTAGATCAATTAAAAATTATTTGTAATGTTGGAGGAAAATGGATTTAATATCATTAGAGTTGTCATGGAACTACCTCTCTTGATCAACGATAGATATTATCCACTCTTGAGAATGTAAATATGTTGGAGATAACTAAAAAATAATTTGTATCCCTTATATCCTTTCATCCAATGTAATCCTATCTCTTAATTGAGATCCTCTACCACAATTAAGCTCAAATCTTCTAAGTTTTATTTCAACGGAAGCAACCACTCATTGTAGAAAAGTTATTAGTAAGTGCTAAAGCCAAAAAAAGTTAATTTTTTTCTATTTGGATCCATATATATTTTTCCATTCTAGATCTCTTTCTAGCCATATTATTATTGTAAGATCATAGTAAGGTAGTGTGCAATAGATTTAATCACATCATTCCACAATTATATCCGCTTACCATTTTGTTGAGGGCTAGGAACATCAACCAAAGGGATATTAGGGAAGCAAGGTGATCAATTTGATTGAGGTGGGAAGTGTTGAGCTTGAAGGATAGATTATTAGGTATGAGGAACAAGAAGTTTGAAAAGTTTAAAGAATTGGGAGGTGATATGTGAGATAGGTTTAATGGAATCTACTTAAATAAGGGTGTTTTTTGGAGAGGGGACAACAAAAAGAGAAATAACTAAGTAAAATCTATCAATACAACTAAGTTTCCCTTAGTTCACCATCTCTTTAGTTGGTCCAAGTGAACTAGTGATGAGTATAAGAATATTTTTTTGTCTAAAATGGGATCTAAACCCCTCATGGTATTTCTAGTTAGGATGTAGGAATTCAATTATTTTTTAGAGAGTTTATGAGAACTAAACCAACTTGTATCTTGGTTTTTTCCACCATATCATATTCACCTCCTTGTAGCCATTTAGTCATAGGGAGGGCATAAAAATCCATTCCCACAATTTAACTTGAGATGAGGAGTCATTAGGCATACAATAAAGAAAAAATGAATAGGTATTCCTTGGATTAGTAGTAAGCACTAAGCACAATTGTTGTTGGGATCCACTCCTCAATAGATGATAAACTTAGCCAAGTATTGGGAAAGGTGGGTCAACCTTGCATCCTAATATTTTGATTTATTATTTTGTCCTCATATTAGGAAATGAGGCATCTCACTTTGTGTTGGTAGTTATTTGTCATTTTTTGAATGCTTTGGGAGGTGTCTAAGATGTTCTAAGAGCATATAATATCATTATAGCTTTATAAGATGAAACCCTCTTATGACATATTCTTATGACATTTAAGAGCATGACTATAGAATATTTACAGTAAAGTATTGACCAACATTATGAAAAATCATAAGAAATCTTTTAATGGGTTTGAATATATCAAAGTGGAATACAAAAATTGTGGTTGAATTATTTTCACTCATGGTTTCAATAAACCACTTTTAATGTATAGTTTCAAAACATCCCATTTATTAGTGCTTGAGTATATAATATCACATGATTCATATGATTGGCTTGTAGGTATTGTTAGTGCTTGAGTATATAATATCCCATTTATTAGTGTAGGAATATTTTTACACCACTACTTTCTTTCATTTGGTATTAAGCCTTGGTCATCTTACATTCTAGGTGTTACGGGTATAGTTTTTTTGTACTAATCTTGGAGTGAGTGGGACCTTGCATAAAAGAAAATCTTGTTGTAGGAAAAATAGCAACTATGTCAAGGAAAAAGATGTGGACATTTACAAGAACTTTTTTTTTAAGCAAAAGTGGGAGACCACTTATAATTTTATTTATATATAATATTTCGTACATATAGCTGGTTCAGGCGGACATACTGGTAGGAAAGAACCAACAAGAAAACCCCCAGTTGCAGTCTGAGTAACAAATTTTACAAAATATCAAAAAGACTAGTGAGGTCCCAATACAAATGACCAATTGTCTGATTACAACATTACATAACCACATTGGTTGAATACATCAATACATATGCACATTCTCTTATGCACCCAAAATACCCAAAAGAAGACATCATACTAGATATACCTGTGACCCGAATACATAACACTGGAGATTAGAAAACCTTACTAAACATAAGACTGATAAGTTGGGAAGCCACTTTCAAAAAGATGCAGATTTTCCACCAACATGTTGAAAGCCATTAATCGAGCTTTCTTCTATTTCCACTCGTTTACCTTTGTGTTGGAGATCATGCTCAAAAGAAGGTTTTGATTTGTTAATATCAGACACATAATGATAAAAAAATTTCTTTTTGGATGAAGATGGAAGTTGAAAATCATGAATGCAAACATGACTTCTCAAGAAAGAAATGGCATGATATTTTCTTTTTAAATCATCAATCTCCTCCATGGAAATGGTAGATCTGTATTTGTTTAGAACTTGGTAGAGATGTGAAGAATTTTCAGGCATTGTGGATAATAACATGCCTTGGAATATGTCAACATACCTCTTCTTATGAAACAAAACCTTCTTTCAATAATTAACATTATAAATTAATACTTGGCTCACATTGTATAATCACACTAGAAACCAACAATGGAAGATTGAGAGTCTCAACTAAGAATTCCACCTTATAGATAACATGCATACTAGAAGCCAACAACTAAAGACCAAATTTCATAAATAAAGAACTTTCATGTGTTCTATATCATGCCTTTGAGGGGTCCACAAGTACCATGAGCCTTTTGAAATCCTTCTCCATCTAAATGCATCCATTCCAAGACCATTGGGAGGTGGGTATACAATATGAGAAAAATATTAATTTCTAATTTTAATTATTTAAAGAAGGTATATAAATTATTCGAGCATCTTAATTCTCATACAGTGTTGCATCTTAGTCAATTTCTCAATGTATGAGTTCCATATATTTGTAAATTTTTCTTAATAAAAAAACATATTTTATTTCATTAATTAAACTATCTATTCCATGTTACAAAGGATGCTCTTATTTTAAATTATAAGTATATAATTCAAAATTAATTAGTAATTTTCAAGATAGAGTACACACTATTTCTTTAGTTAAAATAAAATAATATTCTTATTTCCATGTGAGAGTTATGTAGAATGGTAGCTTGATGTCTTGAAAATATTTCTTTCATGTACATACTAAATTTTTGTCATTACATTAAATGAGTGAATCATCTCAATTATATAGCCAAGCACATAAAAAATTTATAGATTGGAAATAAAAATAATCACACATTTATCATATTTTTATATGTATAAGGTTTCTACTATCAAACTATTTATACTTATAGATTAAATTATTTTTGAATTTGGTTATTTGGGTTCAACATGTCATGCTATAGGATTTTCTTGTGTTTTCACAATGTTGTCATATGTAGATAGCTATGTATTTTATAGGTTTAGGAATTTTAGATGAAGGCAAGGTTGAACAAAATGCATAAGGATGAGATGGAGCCTTGTTTACCTTAGGATTTCGTTGAGGCTCCCTTTGAGCATAATCGAGGGGTGGTTGGTCCTCTTGTAGACATGACTAATTTAGAAGGTCTTGTCAAGAGAAAATTAGAGGAGATCGGTAGAGACAAGAATCATGTTACAGATGTATTAGTTGGAGTTCATTTCCTCTACCATTCTCTTGAATTGCAACATTAACCTCTTGGTATTTCTTCTAATAATTTAAAAATATGAAGAAGGTTCAAGTTTAGAAGATTATAGGAACCCTTTATTCCCTTTGTTCTCAAGTTTGGAAACTAAAGATGGAAACTCCATTACAAAACTCAACTAGGTTCATTCATGGAAAAGGATAAGGTTGACAATAAGATATAGTTCCTTGAAGAATTTTGGATTCAAGTTGTGAAATGATAGATCTACTAATGTTTTTGGGAAAATTACCCTCTTTATTAGATACATTGCCACTATTGGTGGAGTATTTCTACAAAGTAAGGCTTTAGAAACATTCAAGCAAATGCAATTGGTAGTGCCTTGGTAGAAATGTATGCAAAATGTGGAAGCATAGACAAGACACATTAATTTTTTGACAAATTTTAAAAATGGGTATGCAAAATCTTTCAAACAAACGGACTGCAAAGTCAAATTCGACACTCCCTTCCTGTGCCAAAATTGGAGCTTTAAAACACGGTATGAACATTCATCAAAGCATAATAGAAATTAAGTTTGTTGTTCTTGAAAGGATTTAGAAACTTTCAAGCAAGTGCAATTTCAATTTCAACAAACTTATTTCAAATCTACTATAAAATTTAACCATTTCATTCCATTTAGGGTTTTAATTTTTTTCAAAATAAATTCAATTTGAAACGCAATTTCAATCACCAACTTGCTGCTCACTATGGCTTGGTCAAGAGGTTGATGCGCTTAGAAATGTGGTGCATGTTTTTCACCTAAGTTCGCTACCTTTGATGTTCATGTTCGCTGCTTTACAAACAGTCATGTGATAGTGACTTTTTTTTTAATTTTCCCTAATTCAAGGGGTTTAGTTGAACCCAGGTTTGACCGAACCCTATAAAATATGTTTATTTTATTGGGCCATTGAGTGGTTTGGTCGAACATATAATAGTTTTCAATCGAACCTATAAGTTTGGTCGAACCCATTGATATGGTGAAAATAAAAATAAATGATGATTCCTTCCTCAAAATAATTGTAAACCACTATTATGCTTTAACCCCCTATTTGAGAGTAGCACTTTGTTGTTCATCATTTTCCTGTAATAGCAACAATTGAAACGTCACATGAAATTCAAAGGCATGCAACCATTTCATTGAAATAATGAAAAGAAACATTAAATAGAAGATTCAAAATCACTGTTTGTTTTCGTTTCTTCTAGAGAGGGCAAGAGGAAACCTTTGACCGTGTATGCTCCTTATTCTTCTTCTTCTCAATGTTAGACAACAGGTTGAGAGGAACAACATCATCTTGTTCTTCCATAGGCTATGCTTCATCTTTCAAATCAAGAGTACCTTGTTCGAGGGAAGGACTCCATTGTTCATTGTTACCTTGTAATAGCAAGAATTGAAATATCACATCAAATTCAAATGCAATTCATTGAAAAATCAAAATAAAATTTAAATAGAAGATTTCAAAATCACCATTTATTCTTGTTTCTTCTTGTGAGGGCGTGAGGAAACTTTAAACCATGTATGCTCCTTCTTCTTCTTCTTCTCAATGTTACATGGTGAGTTGAGAGGAAAAATATCATCTTGTTCTTCCATGGGCACTACTTCATCATCCAAATCAACAATACCCTGCTCGAGGGTAGCACTCCATCATTCATCGTTGCCTTGTAATAGCAGGAATTGAAATGTCACATTAAATTCAGATGCATGCAACCAATTCATTGAAATAATCAAAATAAACATCAAATAGAATATTTTGAAATCACCATTTTTTCAAATTTCTTCTTGTGAGGGTGTGAGGAAACTTTAAACCATATATGCTTATTTTTCTTCTTCTCAATGTTAGAAAAGGGGTTGGGAGGAACAACATCATCTTGTGCTTCCATGGGCAATGCTTCATCTTCCAATACAACAATAACCTGCTTGAGGGCGACACTTCATTGTTCATCCTTTTCGTGTAATAGTAGGAATTGAAACATCACATCAAATTTAGATGCATGCAACCAATTCATTCAAATAATCAAAACAAACATTAAATAGAAGATTTTGAGATCACTGTTTGTTCTCGTTTCTGCTTCTGAGGGTGCCTTGAAACTTTTGACTATGTACAATGCTTCTTCTAAATTTTAGATGCCGGGTTTGTAGGAACAACATCATCTTCATCTTTCGTGGGAACAACTTCCTCTACCGAATGGACACTACTCTGTTGGGTGGTAGGAACCACTTCTCGACCATCACCTTGTCATGTCATGTAAGTTAACGAACGTAAGTGAACCTTGTATACATCATAATATAAAATATGAACCAACCAAAATTCAGATTTAACAGTTCAATTTGACATTACCATTTTGTCCTTTCTCTTTCTCTCTTGCAATTTTAATACTTTTTTCCTTCTTTACTCCTTCTCCTCACTATTGTATAATGCCATTTTCTTATTCACCTCATCCTTTCCTTCTCAGGGAAGTAGATGGAAGCTATGTTTCCCATACTTTATACAAACCCTTTCAATAACACGCTTCCGTTGGAGATTCAATCGTAGATTCAATTAGTACTCCATATTTTCCACCTTATTTTCAAGGTACTCTTTCAATTTCTTAGCGGGAGGAGGGGATGTTTTGGTTCCCCCCTCGACATAATTTGGCCATGGTTTGGTGTCGTGAGAATAGGAAGGTGGTGATGCTAAATTGTATGCATGTTGAACAATCTCCAATCATGATATTTTCTCATACATTCTTCTACAATATAGTAATATACATATCTAGCATTCTCCACTTCTCTTTTGTATTCAACAACAACCTGCACAACAAATTTAGAAAAGAAAATCACTTAATATATTTGATAATAAAACAATTTGAATGCACAACATATACATAACCAAACGATGCAATAATTGAGTTATTATATCCACCTTCCCGTCCACATCACCTTGTGCTTCATTGGGTCCCTTCCCATCCTTAGGGTCTCCCTTTGCATGCTCTTCCTTGTTGTCATGGACTATGGCAAGAGCACGATGGTCTCCCTAATTATCATATTGAATCGAAGGAACAATATACTATCAACATCGACATATTTGTAATAGACGTGATATTTTCTAACTAAAATTGTAAAGCATTCTGATTGACGCATTAGAAGTAAAGGAAAATTGGAAGTTCACAATCAATTACCAAACACGTCGCTGCCTCAGCATTTAGCATTTTCCTAAAATGAGGGGACTTCCTCTGTACCATAGTTGTTACCTCCTGATTAAAACATTTCCAATTTCCAGTCAACATCGTAACCACTTATGAGAGATTAAAATTATATAGTTGATTGCATCTTGTAATTACCAGATCTTACCTGCACATTTGTGGAATGCAACCATCATGAAGAAGATGTGCCACTACACACCCTCTCAAGTTTTCCACCCACCTCAACTAAATTCTTCATAGTACAAAACAATTTCCCTTTTACAACACACATCCTTGGTTTGTTGTAAAATGTAAAATAGTTGCAAGTGTTACAGACAATTAAAGTTCTAAAATTTATTGCACCATTTACAGTAAGAAAGCATGTCTTTTTTCAATCATAAGAGGAATTTGAAATGCATATTTTACTCTACCTAATACTTGTGATAAATTTTGAAGGTGCCTTTCATTACATTCTTTTTGTCTAAATAAAAAAGGTTTTCAATACATTCCTACTATCATGAAAATTGTAGGTTGGGAAAGAGATGGTGTATGAATCAAAAGGTGAACTTCATTACAATTTATACTATAACTAAGAGTTATTATATATATTTGAAGGTGAACTTCATTACATTATTATTGTGTATGAATCAAAATGCTTCCAAGACATTCATACTATCAATATAATTGTAGTTGGAGGATACATAAAACTATCCAAATACACATGAGGTGTGACCAACCAATTGGGTTCTTACTGTGTAAGTAACCAAAATGTTGTCATTACATTCATATTGTCTATGTGTGTTGACCTTGTTGTTGCACGAAAACATCAACCTCTCAATGCCCAATATAAGTGTCAGATAAGATGCATGGTAGGAAGTTAAACCATATCATGAATCACACAGAAAACACTCACTGAGGGGTGGAAGTGCCAAACTTTTGACAACCCCCCTTGCTAGCGCGACCACATGATTGGAACCCACAACTCGGCTTTGATACCAATTATAGTAAAACTCATCATGAAAATGATAGTAACCTCTACAAAAACATGACAACATTTCATGACAACTGGAAAACTTTGAAGAATACCTTTCTCATTTCCAAAACATGCACTTCTCTCCATCATACATCAATGACATCTTTCAACATCATGGACCTTAGTGGATCCAATTGTGGAAGAGGTGGTGATGTGTGTTAGAGAGAAGAGCTTTTTTTATGAATATTGCAAAGTTGCTCCAAAGATGCCCAGTTTTCATGTATTTAGAGAGGTTTTATCTAATGCTTGTATCGGGAATTGACAAGTCAACCTTTTCATACAACGACAAGGCCAACAATGTGTAATTGTAGGTTGGAAAACACTGGGTGTTATTAAACCTGCAAACTAAATGTTGTTTTCAAACCCTTCACAAGTAACATCCCAATTCGTTACTCACCCCTCAGTTGAATTTGGATGCCTTTATATATCTCACACCTGCAACTCCACCCCATGCTCTCAAACTTTCAGCTTTTAACATGCATAATGAAAGAACTCACAACACAGTGTTTTCCAACCTCCAATTATTTTCCGCAATACACTATCCCATCATGTGGTGTATGTACATTTTTGTATATTATGATGCCTATGACATGCATTCTCATAAGGAGAATAGCCACATCCAATTGTAGGGTAGAAGCTAACCTCCCTACAAAATATAGTAAAATCAAGCTATTATCCCTAAAAAGAATGTCTTTGACATGATAACATAATCAGACATGTCTTTTCCTTGAAGAAGGGAAATACGTTATCATGTGTGAGCCATGTTGCAAGGAGATCACCTTCTACAATTGGGATGAGGCTATTCTCCTACAAAAATGCATGTCACATGCATCATAACAGTCATCATGTTTTAAAAATCATATTTCAGAATAAACAAAATGCCCAAAATGTGGCATTCAAAACCATTATTTGAAAATAGAAAAAAGCCCAGACGAGGTCCTATTTTCACCACCATTTTCCATAATGACATTTTGTAGGTTGCTAGACAACAAAAGGAAGGAGTAAGCAGTGCAACAACCCTCCATATGAAAATGCATTTTACAAAACTATGAAGAAATGAACGACTATTTGTTGCAAAGATGGGTTTTTCTTGGGAAAAGGGGTTTTCATTTGAAATGCAAAGTTGTTTACATGTTTTAGTGTTGATGGTTTTTAAATTTTGTTTCCTCCCATCTGCTAGTTTTGAAAATTTGTGATTTCTGAATGAAATAACTGACAACCCATTGTGTAAATATGAGTGAAATAACCAAATAACATTTAGAAAAATAAAAAGCCATGTAGAATATATAAGAGTTTTTTTCGTTACGCTTCAAGAATATAATGAAGTCCACTTTCAAAATTTTGAACAACTCTTTTCTATAGTCCAAATGTCATTTCACTTTCTTCATCTAATTGGAACAAAATGCGCTAATGGAAAAGAAGGCCGGACAGACGAATCACACCGACAGAAAGACTTGATGGTCAGACATTAACTCCGACTTGTCGTTACCTATCTCGTCACTGAGGAAACAAGTCAGTGTTAGCGGTTTTCAAAATCATATTTTAGAATGGAGAAAAACCCAAAAAAACATGGCATTCAAAACCATTATTTGCAAATAGCAAAATGAGGTCCCAAGAATGTAATAAAATTGGAATACAGTAGGTATTAAGAAACCTACAATGCACAGTGTTGTTATACATTGTTTGTAGTCTTGAAAAACACATTGTCCCATGTGAGTTAGTTCGTTATGAAGAGTTTTGTTTCGTTATACTCCAAGAATTTAATGAATTCCACTTTCAAATTTTTGCACAACTCTTTGCTGCAATCCAAATGTCATTTCACTTTCTTCTTCTGATTGGAACAAATAAAATGCTCGTATTATTTGTAGTGTTGGTAAACACACTGTCTCCTCTTAGTTACAGAGGGTTTTACAACACTATATGCATGGCTTGTTTCTTAACACCTAGGGTTTTCCAACATGCATTTTTACAAAACAAAAAGAATGTCTTCAAAATATTTTGTAATATAGACAGTTTGAATGAATTGAAAAGCCCTTTCAAAATTTATAAGGACTTTTAATTTGGGTAAAAATTGTATTTAAATTTTTCCTGATTGAAAAAAAAGTGCACAAAGTAATTGTAATTTGGAGAACACAGTGGTGGTTTTCAATTATTTGAGTCTTCTTGTTTAAATGTAAAGGGTTTCCTCACAGTGGGTTGCTTGCTTCTTAACACATAGGGTATTGCAACATGGATTTTTACAAAATAGTATGAATGTCTTCAAAAATCACACCTTCCATTGTTGTGTTTAAATTTCAGATGATTGAAAAAAGTGCGCACCAAATAGTTGTATTCTAGAAAACACAATATGGGTTTTCAGTTGTTTGAATCTCCTTGTTTAAATGTAAGTGGTTGTCTCACAATGGGTTGCTTGCTTCTTAACATGTATAGTTTTGCAACATGGAATGTTACAAAACAGTATGAATGTCTTCAAAATCACACCTTCCATTGTTTTGTTTAAGTTTCAAGTATATAACAAATTGCATGCTTCATAACACATTGCATTTGTCAACCTCCACATCACAACATACCTAAGCCCTTCTGGTTTTTAAACCCGTATATGTAGGTGTGCATTACAAATAGCAAGAACATCAATTTCTTATTGTTATTGGCAATAATAAATAAACTTGTTGAAAGTGGTGAATGTTGTGTAGTACATGTTGGTAAATACAATGTGTTTTAAAGCATTCCTTTACTTATACCCAACCTTTGTCTTGAAATGCAGATATACAAATGTATAGATGGTGTTCTATTTTATCAAACAACACATATCTCATTTAAGGGGGACTCTATTAACTGTCAATACATAGTGTGCTTCATAGTACACACTTCATTATGTTTGGTAACAATTCATGTTAGAAAACCCTAGGTTTTAACCCAAATAGTGTTGTAAAACCCTCTGCAACACTATTGGTTAGTACCCATCACCTCAATTTGGTTGGTTTTCTCCTCCAACTCCTCCATGTGCACTCCAACCTTTAGCTTTCAACATGCAGATTGGAAAATCATTGTGTTTTCACCCTTCTTTCTCCAAACCAAAAACACACATCAGTCCGCCTCCAATTTTATCGTTCTAGAAAAAAGCTCTAAAAGTGAAACTTCATGGGCATGCCAGGGGACCCAGTTTCATCACTTGGTAGGAGGCAAGAAAACTGACTTGATGACATCATTAAATCCTACCTAACATTTCCTAGACGTTTGGACTCGTCTGCCAGTTTCGTCACTTTTTATTTCCATGTATGTTGTTATGTATGGTTTTATTTATGATTTTATGTGTTGTTTGTATGTACATAGGTGCATCTTTTTAGCATAAGTGTCTGCACAATTGACAACACATTGTGTTTCTAAACCTCCACAAAGAGAAAGAAGGAAAACTCATATTTGTAAAGAGGCTTCTACATTGCAAAACACATTGTGTTTATAGAACTTTTGCATTGTGTTATAGATTAACAATTCCATTACAAAATTTGGGAAGCCTAATGGCCATTTCTGTGTTATTATGGCCTCACCTTTCCAATTTGTATGGTATATTATACTGAGTAAAAACAATTACAATAATAATGTTCCTTATTCACAACCTTATGAAACCCAACTATGCAACAATGCTTCACAACTAAACAAAGGTACATGATTTAAAAGGATAATAATTACTCTAATGTAAAATCAGAAATATTATGGTATTTTCAAAATATATTTGATCTAATTACCAAGGATCCAAAGGTTCCTATTCTATTTTGGGAGATAAATGATACTGATGTAGTAGTACAAAAATCATCCTAAAATTAACACAAATCAATTATGAGAAGGATAATTAAAAGGATGCAACATCACCTTTCATTGATGCTTTAAAAATTTCTTGTGCAACACTCACACTTCAACGAGGAAACATGATTCATGTAAAATTTTGGGATATAATGCACACACAATAATATAACATTTATTTAATTTAAATTAAAGTGCAAATTTTTTGCATTCCCCACAATAAGCATCTCATCCATATATAAATCAGAAATTCTAAATGCGAAATAAATTTTGGAAAATTAACTATCCAATACACTTGCAATTCAAGCTATGATAGCTAGAATCACCTGTATTTAGTGCAGAAGATTTGCGTCTCCTGAAGCATCCTTCTCAATCCACCTACCCTTGTTTTGTTCAATTTTGTTTCCTCACCTATATCAACCACTTGGAAGAAAGACAAGTGTTAGCAATAGATTAAATTGGAAAATTAAAGACATTTGGTGGAACAAATAATTCACTTCATTCCAAACCTAACCGATATTGGATTATATGTTGTGCTGACTGCAACATTCCAGCTTCTACATACAATAAAAAATCATATTAATCTATACATTGGGAATTTAATTTCCAATTTAACCTATCGCTAACACTAGTAATATATATCAACAATTATATCTATCGTTTTTCCATTTTGTTGGAATTGTGAAGCAATGAATGTTCATTCAGATATATATCTCAAACTCATCTCTCCTTGCATATGAAAGAGACCATCACTTGCATAATCAATAAGGGTAGTCAAGACACACAAGAAAGATACCACACACCAATTTCAAACTTCTATTTATATCATTACTTGTATAGATAACTGAAAAAATATAGATTATTGCAAGACACATTGGTTGCAAAACACAGTGTGCATTGGCTATTCAAGAATAAAGGTTAACTAAGAAGTAAATGCAAACCTTGGTAATCACCTTGATTGACCAAAAAATAGCAAGTGATCACATTGGTTAAATATGATAATGCACAAAATAATTACACATTGGATAACACTTTGTGTTTCAATCTCCATGCTCATACCTAAAGGGTGAAGAGCACAGGGAGGAGTTGCATGTGGGGAAACCACAAAACTTACCAAATTTAGGTGAGGGTGATTACTTGTAATTGGGTTGCTACTTGTAAAGGGTTTTAGAGTAGTATGTGGGTTGCAGCTTGTATAGCACCCAACATTTCCCAACTTGGAATTTTAGAAACTAGTAAGATTGTATTCAAAACCTTTTTTGATCAACATAGTAAGAACCCAATTGGTTTTTCACCCCTCAAATCCATTTCATTGCACACCTAGTGTTTTCCAACATGTAGTTATATGTAGACAATAAGAACGTAATGAAAAAGTTTTGTTTAGTACATAGTAAGAATGTAATGGGACACAACTAATCTCTACACAAAATGCACCTATGTACATACAAAAATACATGAAACCATACATAGAAACATACATAACACATGATGAGATGGCATAGTGGGGGGCCCACCACATGGGGAATAAAAGTGACAAAACCAACGTACAAGATCAAACATTAGAGAAATGGTAGGAAGGAGATAATGACATTGTCAAGTCAATTTTCCCACCTCCTATCGGCCGATAAAACTAGGCCCCATGGCTTGCGCAAGCACAGGGAGGAGTTGTAGGTGGGGAATACAAAAAACATACCAAATTGAGGTGAGGGGTGACTAAGAAATCTACTTGTAAAGGGTTTTAGAACTGTATGTGGGTTGTTGGTTTTATAGCATCTAGTGTTTTCCAACTAGGAATTTTAGAAATAGTAAGAATGTAATCAAAGCCTTTTCTGATTAACAC
This sequence comes from Sequoia sempervirens, assembly GCA_007258455.2. Taxonomy (NCBI): domain Eukaryota; kingdom Viridiplantae; phylum Streptophyta; class Pinopsida; order Cupressales; family Cupressaceae; genus Sequoia; species Sequoia sempervirens. The sequence goes on along the minus strand of VDFB02009109.1, from coordinate 1,440 downwards.
AGTAACAACCCAATTGGTTTGTGACCTCTCACCTCAATTTAATTACACACCTAGTGTTTTCCAACATGAAGTTATATATAGACCATATGAATGTAATGAAAAATATTTGTTTAGTACACAATAAGAATGTAATGAAGATCATCTTCAAAATTTATGCAAACCACATTGAATGAGATAGATAAAAGATAATGTATTGAGTGAAGAGTTTCTCCCTACTATTTAGAAGTTGAGGAAGGTGCATGTGCAATATGCACAATCAAAAAATGGCAATGCAGAACTCGACCAATAGGTAGTAGATAGTATGTAATAAAAAAGGAATCTGTTCTAAAAACACTTGAACAAAAGCAAACCAAATTGAATGAGATAGATAATGTATTGAATGAAGAGATTGTTCCTCCTCTTAAGAAGTTGACGAATGAGCATGTGCACTATGTGAAATGGGAAAATGGCAATGCAGAACTAGAGGTAGCAAGTACTAGAATGCATGGAATGAAAAATGAATCTTCTCTAAAAGCACTTGAAAAGAAGCAGAGCAGTATGAGTGAGATACATAATATATTGACTGAAAAGATCCTCCATGCTCTTGAGAAGTTGAGGAAGGTGCATGTGCAATGTAGGCAAAGGGAAAATGACAATGCACAAGTGGACAAACTGAAGAGGTTTTACATATTGCGTGACAATTTGTGTAGGAAAAGAAATTCAGAGATGCTGCTATGGATGGACTTGAACAAGTAAATTCTATCATGAATAAATTCTACAACACAATATATTTTCCACTATGAACTGTAATAACTATTTTATTTATTAGTTCTAAAACTTCATAAGTGTCACTTGCTAGACTAATAACTTGTAATTTTCCTGTGACACATTGCACGAAATTGTCTTGTCCATCAAAAAAAATTCTCGAACTTCCCTAACTTATTATCCTTTTCAAAAAAAGTACATAGGAATTTGAATATTCCTGCTCTTCAAGAAACTTTTAATGTATTCCACTCAATTATGATCACACATTGGATAACTCCCCTGTTCTAATTTCAATTCAATGAGATAAAAGAGGAGTTATCCAAACTATGGTCAACATTGATTGGAAGTGCATTAAGAGTTGCACTTCAAGAGGAATATTATTCAAATCATTTTTGTACTCTCTCTAAAAAGGACAATAATGTTAGGGAATTTCTTGATTTTTTTTTTTATGGACAAGACAACTTAAGTGCTCTATGTCCCAAGAAAATTATAAGTTATTAGTTTCACATAATTAAATGTAGACATCACAAGTCTAATGAAAACATTTAGTTTTGTAGATAGTAAGAATGTAGTGAAGTCCATTGACCTTCACAATTTAAAGCAACTCTTACTTACACTAAAATTTGGATTTCAATTTTCTCATATGATTTAAAAATAAATGTAGAATATAATTTAGAGCAAATAAAATGCTCACAC
>VDFB02009108.1:0-17183 GCA_007258455.2 Sequoia sempervirens | reverse complement strand
ACAAAACCGAGAGAGACAATGAGAAAACCAAACCAAACCAAAGCCAAAAAGACCCAAATGAAGCAAAAATTAGGGGGTCCCCATTTTGAATGGGGTGATGTGTGAAAAGGTCACAACAGTTGTCGACTTCATTGTGTTTGTGGATAAAGAAATTAAGAACCAAGAGCTTCATTGTTGGGAGGATTGAATTTGGGAGCTGAACAAGGATTTGGATGGTGTGTAATGCATGGGGATTTGTTCTACAATGATGAATATTTTGCTCAATCCTAGACACACATGGGATTGGCGAAGTGGTTTTTACATTACACAATCTTTGTCGTGTGCTTCATTGTTGTCTTCCACAACTAGTTAATGTTTGATTCATGATGATATAGAAGACTTGGTCCATCAATTTTAGGTTTATTTTTCCTTCCTTCTTCATTGCCTTCATGCAACCAAGAGGCGTTAACTATGCCTTCATTGTTCTATGCAGGAGATGGAAAAAGCATTAAAGGCAGCTCTACCTATGGACACGATTCCAACATTCTCCAGAAGTTGTGACAAGGAAGAGTTTGAAGATGTGGTAGTGGTGGCTCTACCTAGTATAGTCGATTCATGTGATCAATGTAATGATAATATTGTGAGATGTTCAAGTCCTACGTAATTTTCCCTACACCCTTGGTTTAGACTAATAGACTTCGGTTTTTGGTTTATGGGGTGGACAATGTTAGGGTGTTGCTCAATTATGCTTTGATATACTCTATGTGATACTTTTGGGATATGGTGGGTATGGTTTTGTGACATGTTTTGTTTTATCTTTCAACTATTATGGTTGATATCTCATCCGTTGGATAGTTGGGTAGTGTTTATATACTTATAACTATCTCTCATCATTGTCATTACACCCAATTTTAGGGGTTTTCCCTATTTTTTCCAACTCCAAGGCCTTCCTAGTCTACTATTAAAAAAAATGAAGAAAAAAGGTAAAAATAAGGAATTTATTAAGCCTTTCTCAGAAAGAAAGAAAATAATGAAAGTGAGCATATTTTTTAGATTATATCTAGGCCTCCTTTAAGGACAACTTTAGCCAACCCAAATGACATCTTACGAGCAATTTCATCACAACAATATGGAGATTGACTTCAAAGGCTATGAGAAACAGAGAAAGAAAGAAATTATATTAATGTTCCCAACTAAACAAAAGTAGGTCAATGGGACTTGAGGATACATCAATCTACAATAGTAAGTTCTAGGGAGAGAAATTCCAAGAGAGGCCCAAAAAGGGGTAAGAGAAAAAACAAAAACACAATACAATTGTGGACCACGAACATATGGTCAAGAAACCAAAGTAGACAGCCAAGTGTTGGGGGCATCATTTCAAACATTTGGATTAAGTGTTGAGCATCCTAGAATCACAAGAGTTATTTGTAACAAAGTACAAGTGTGATTTTGGAATGATCATTATTTTTTTGTATTTGTCATGTTATTAGTGCCTAAGGAGTTCAAGTTGATCAAGAGAAGATACAAGCTATCTTGGATTGGTCTCCTCCAAAGATTTTGACAAAACTAAGAAGATTCTTTGGACTTTGTGGCTACTATAGAAGATTTGTTAAGGGATCCTAACAATTGGGAGCACCCTTAACTGATTTGACTAAGGGGTTTTTTCACATTTTTGTTTGTTCTTGATTTCTCTCTTTCCTTCGTTTTGGAAAGTGATGCATCTGGAGAACGGATTAGAGCAATATTGATACAAAACAAGCATCCAATAGCATTTGAGAGCCACAAAATTAGACAAGTTGAAAGAAGTTTCTCAATCTATGAAAAAAAAAATGTGGGCTATCATGCATGCACTACCCAAGTTCAAACAATATTTAGTGGGTGGTAAATTTGTGGTGAAATTGGACCACAATAGCTTGAAGTACTTTCTCACTCAAAAGGATTTGAACGAAAGACAACAAAAATGGGTGAGTAAACTTTACGCCTATGACTTTGACATTCAATATGTTAAAGGAAAGAATAACATAGTAGTCGATGCCTTGTCAAGGAGCCCACTCTTCTCAATGTCTAATATTTTGGTGGATTGGAATGCTAATATTTTAGTAAAATATTCCAAGAATCCCTTTTCTACTAACAACATGGAAGGAATGTCGCAAGATAATAGGTACAAAGTAGCAAATGAACTCATCCTCAATAAGGATAGAGTCTTTCTTATCCTTGATTAAAAATGAAAGATAAAATCTTGAGGATACTCCATGATACACCATTGGTAGGTCATCCTGGATATTTCAAGACATATAGATAGATTAGGGAAAGGTTCTCGTGGAAGGGACTTAAGGATGATGTCCTTTGACATATCAAAAAATGTCTAGCTTGTCAACAAAACAAGATAGAGCAAACATTTTTAGCAAGCCTATTCCAGCCTTTACCAATACCAAATCAGAAATAGAAGAGTATTTCTATGAATTTCATCATCGGTCTTCCACGAGTTTAGGGTAAGGATTGTATCTTTGTTGTAGTAAACTAACTCACTAAATATGCTAATTTCTTTGCAATAACTTCAAATTTCAAGGCACCACAAGTGGCCGATTTGTTTTTCATATAAGTTTTCACACTCCATGGGTTGCCTAGAAACATCATGAGTGATAGGGGCACCAAGTTCCTTAGATTATTTTGGAAAGAGCTCTTTCAGTTGACGAACACTAAGTTGACTCGTAGCACTAGCTATAACCCTCAAATGGATGGGAAAATAGAAATTGTGAATAAATCGATTGAGGGATATTTGAAGAATTATGTAGAAGAGCAGTAATCAATGTAGATTAAATGGCTCTATCTTGGAGATCATTACAATGATACGACACATCATATGCCCATAGCTATGACTCCATTCAAACCTTTAGAGGGATATGAAACTTTATCTTTTGTGGATTTGATTCTCACAAATAATAGAGTGTCAAGGGCAAGAGAGTAAGTTTAAAAAATACAAGAAATTTTGAAAGCACTCAAGGATAATTTCCAACAAGCTCATAATCAGAAAAAGGTGTATGCAAATCATTATTATTTAAAAAAGACTTTTGAGGTTAAGGATATGGTTTTCTTGAGGTTATAACGTGACAACAAAATTTCCTCCTCTTTTGCATTGGCGCGCATCATTACCCAAGAGCACACCATTGTACAAGCACAAGTTTATACACTACACTTGAAATTTTAAAACCTACCTAATTATGCATCGCGCCATGCTACTGGTTTGAGGAACACCTATGTCACTGTATGGTACCCTGACTGGAAACCAAAGTTGGTTTCGTAAGCTTCAATGCATTAGTCCTTTGGCATACATCGATACACTATAAGAATATCTTCGTTTGAATAAGATTCTCTCAGATACTTTTAATACTTAGATTCTTTGTGCACACTAATACAGCTTTATACCTTTTCTTCACATTTGAATCTCTTTTAAAAGTGACGACCTTCACCGTGTTGGTAACCTTCCCTTTGGTGGTGGAAAATGATGATACTTACCAGGTGCACCAACCTTAAGTACGCACCTATATTAATTCTGGTGCCAAGTCTCAAACCCAATGTGGTTTCGGTCTCTGGCATCTTCATAAAAATTCCTTTACATTAAAACATTCCTATCATCCCACTTTTCCCAAGTAGAAAATTTATCACTAAATGAGCTATATTACTCGTGCACCATCCTCGGGATAAGTTCGAGGCTGCAATTTTGCAGCATGAAAGCAAATTGTTTGGATCACATGATTTATCTCTTCTCTCTTTAGGCTGAATCTAAATAGAAAATCTTTGTCCAAGCATATGCCACTACTCAAGCACACACCAATACATTGGATTTTTAGGTTTTTAAACCTTCACCTTCTTTGTATTGGTGTGCACCTATACACTATGAATCTTTTTACCATTTTAATCTTTAAAATGTGCCTTTGGTCTATTTATCATGTGCCTTTAACAAAAAAAATCTTAGCTCAAACGCATACTTCTTTATAAACTAATCTTTTGTATCGCTTCTGCTTCTGGCATGCACTCCTCTTCACAAGATAGATAATTTCAACAAGTTTTATATTGTTAGGTCAACAACTTTTGGCATGCCCCATTGGTCTAGAGGCATTTTCTTTTAAAATCATTTTCTCCTTTATGAGGCACACACCAACTTCCTAGAGCGGGTCATTACTTTCTCCTTTACTTTGGCATGTCTACAATCTCCTTCAAGTCTTATGAACTCTTGTGAGTCATCCTTTGTTTCTTTGGTGTGCCTTCATTCCATTTGATGAATCTCTTTCCCTACTCTTGTGCACTTGCCAAACTCATGTGCGATCTACTTCATCACTTTCCCTTCTTAAGGCATGTATGTCTGAACTTTTGTGTGCCATTGCATAGAATTGTGAAAACTCCTTACATTGTATTGGCATGTCCTTAGCCTTAGATGCATGCCATTACACTGAACAAGAATTTATAATTTTAAAACTTTCTTTGCATTGGTGCACTCCTTTGTCTTGATGCATGCCCATACACTGACAGTCACATTTTTTATCTTTTTTCTTTGGAATGGTGTGCATTGTCTCCCTTGCATCACCTCTACTATTCAACTCCAGAAATTTTGAAACTTTGACTTCTTTATATAGACATAGGTCAAATCTTTGACAATCATTGTATGATCTTGTGAGTCAGAAAAGAATCAATAGGACAATGCACAATAAACAAGATTTAAAACATGTCAAGGGTAGACAAATGAAAATTTGACACAATAAAAAGTTTATCGATACAACACAGCCCAAGCTAAAAATAGCTACTCAGCAACCCTACTTGAATTCCTCGGTGCTGAAATCTCCTAAAAAAATTTGAAGAAACTAATCCACCTTGGATTTTCTTGGTACTAAAATTGAGTCGATATGCACAATTTGAATTTGAAAAATAAACATAGCAACTGAAAATAATTTAAAAATTTCTTGATTACTTTTTGACTTATTGAAGATAAAGTCTAATCTTCACCCAAATATACATTTCATCTACCTACCAACTTTGCCCAAACTCTCTCTAATCAACCACGGAAATTGTCCATATACCTCATCTAGATAATTAATAAACCCTACTTCATTAACATAATTATATGAAATAAGAAAAGCAAATCCAAAAAAGAACTTCTTGTTGACGTGGTTTTGAGACCGCACCAACACAGAATAAAGTTTCCCAACGGATACTCTATCCTCTCTTCAACAAAGTATTCAGCATGCTAAGATTGCGAGTGAGTTCATGCTTTCAACTCCAAGGTTCCGATAATGCAATAGAATACCCTTAGTTGGCTTGATGTGATTTTGCTGGTATTTCAAGGGGACTTACACAATTGTTCCGCAGCATGCAGCAGACAGCAGATTAAGAGCTTTCATGTAATTCAGATGATTTGGCAGGTGAGCACAAGTTTCCTAATCCTAACCAGAAATGAACTGAAATTAAATGAGTGTAGGGCCTAAGAAGTTTACGTTCTACTCTCTCTAAGGTGTGGGACATGGCGATCAATTTTCTAAATCCTCAACCAAGCCTGCCTTTGCTCTCTGCATGCCCACGTAACCGGTGCAATCTTTCTGTAGAGGAGTGACTCAAGATGTTCTATCACGACATTTAGCATGAAGACACCATCACAACGACGCATACCATATAAACCATAATCGCTAAGTTTCCACAGTTCCAAATGGACTAATGAAGGCTTAACTCCACCGTCAATGAGCCCGCTTTTAGTGGTATAATGTTTAAGTTCCTTGTTCAACCGGAAAGCACCCATTACATTCCAATAAATTTCAATAAAATTAATTTCTTTGTAATGAAAATGAAATCTACTTTACTTTGAGCTACTTCAAGATGCTACGTGAATTGGAAGGACGAAGAAGCCTCAACAACTATTCATAACAAAGAAGAAATCACCATCAATCAAAATTCTTTTATTACGAAAGCATACATGACAACTTCTTACAAAGTATCCAAAGGGAAGACTTTCCTTCCTTTTCAATCTAAACTACTTTACTTTCTACTCTATCAATTTCTCTCTACTCCTTCTCTGCTATCCTAACTCTGATCCAATCCTAATTTCTAATGAATTACAAATGAGGGGGACTCCCCCTTTTATAGTTGGCCAAGTCCAACGGACGGCTTAGATTACAATTGGCTAGATGGCCCAGATCGTGCCACCTCAACCCTAAACAAGATTCACCCTAAAAACTACCACAAAGAGGAGTGGGGCAATAAATGAGCCATTAATGGCCACCATCCTTCTAGAAGATTCCGGTTTGTAGGCGCGTTCACACTGTTCTCAATCTTCTTCTTGACACTGTTCTTCAACTTCTTCTTTGTTACTCGAGCTTTGAAAACATTTCTTCTTTGTCATTAAGTCTCAACACTTAGCCATTTTCTTGTGATTTTTCTTCCTTCAATGTTGGAATTTCATGTTGGATCACTCTAAGTCATCACCGCTTGGTCTCGAAATTCTTCCTATAAAATAAGCAAGGAGAAGGGTATTAGAACACTTCATAATATAAACTCAACTTACTTACCAGGATTTTCATGCTCTAACTTCCAAGGGTTCATTGTCTTCACTAGCCAGCTTCGCGTTCAAACTCTTCATGCCTTAGCCAATTTTCAAACCCATCTTGCCTTCTGCCTAGCGCACTTCACTCTGATATTTTCTCCAACTTGGGCTCGAGGAAAAATGCTTTCATCAGGAATTCGATCAAAAATCATCTAGGCGATCATTTTCAAATTCATCTGCAAAGGCATAGTTTTATATTGAAAACACATTTTCTTCCCTGCCTTAGAAAATTTTCCCAAATTTTAGGAAAATTCACTAACCTGGTGCCCATTTGAAATCTTTATCACAGAAACCTCGCCAAGCTGTGGAAGACCTTAAAATCCATTCCTCATCTATAATCTTCAATACCCAGAAGAAAATTTCCTTCAAAACGCGTCGAACTCATGGGTGCACAACGAACGGGTTCATTTAATTTTCTTGAATTTTGCACCTTGGAAAAATAACTTTCAACAATTTATTTCATTTCTTCATCCCTGTGAACATCTTGTGTTGTTCTGACTTGAAAATATTTTTGTTCCTGTACTGCCAACATCTTCTGACTTCATCACTGGCAAAATTCACTCGGACTTTAGGAAAATTCATCACTTCACCAGACTTAGGCGTTTTTCTTCTAAGGAAAATTTCTTTGCCTTAGAAATTTTTTGAATCACTCAGCACTTTTGAAATTTTTGCCTTAGAAATTTTTATTCACCTTCAATCACTCTGCCTGTGGTGAGGAAACTTTTATCAACTCACTTAGAAGATTTTCCTGAAGGCACATGTCATGGAGGATATTTAATCCCAACGCCTGGCACATCCTTTATGTTACTCACCACCTTGTATTTTATTTCACACTTGAAAGATATTTTCGTTTTAAAATTCCAACGCCTTAGGAAAATATTTTCGACACCTTGCAACATTCTCCATTTAAACATTAGGCACACTTCATCACCATGAGGAACATTTAACTTCACCACGCCTAGTAGTATCTTCCATCTCCACTCCCAACGCCTAGCTTATTTTATTTTCACCATCTTGGCAATTGTCATTCCTTAGCAATATTTTTCACTTGGCGCATATCCCATTTGAAGGTGAATATTAACCACGCCTTAGCTTATTCATCCCTCACTTGACATTTTCAACGCCCTCAACTCTTGTCTTCACATGGCCCCACTTGGGTGCATTTTCCCATGCAAGAAGGATGAAGATTTGTTGACTTGTTGACCAGCTTGAGCGCATTTAGCAAGGTGTGAAGAATAAAACTTTTACCACGCCCTCTTGTGACTTTTCAGCTTCCTAGATTTGTCTTTACATGCCCTCTTTTGGGCGCATTTTGCCATGGGAGAAGGATGAAAAACTTTGACTTGTTGACTTTCTTGCTTGTTGGGTGCATTTCACATAGTGAGGTGGATGAAGCTTTACTTAGAAAATTTTTTCTAGACATCTTCCAAGGTGGGCGCATTTTGGCTAGGCAGGAGGATGAAAAACGTTGACTTTCTTTTGACTCATTTGCTGCATGGGCGCATTTTGCATAGGCTGCAGGATGAAAGTTGTTGACTTTTTTTTGACTTCTTGAGAGATGGGGGCATTTTAGCAAGGGTGAAGGATGGGCGCATTTAGGCATATGGGCAGGATAAGTTTTTAACTTAGCCATTTGTTTGCATGCCACTACCTTGAGCTAGGCGCATTTTGCCATAGGAGCAGGATGAACTTTTGCCTTAGAAAATTTTTCTCGTCTCGCCGAGGGCGATTTCACAAGGCAGAGGACAAAATCAACATCAGGCATTTTCACACTTCCACCAGGATGCAATTTTATTTTGAGGTGAAGTGGTGGAGGATTCTTTCTGACTCTAGCCGCATTTCCTTTTCCCTTGACTCTTTGTCGCAAAATTTCTCTTCCTGCGGTTCTCGGCTATTTATGGTTCTTCTTGATTTCAAATCTCTAAGCCGTAATGATTTTGGAAATTCCCGGAAATTAATCGGAACCTCGCGACTCCGACACTGAGCATTGCTACTCCGAGTTGACCTACTAAAATAGCCTATTTCGAGGTGTTTTATCAGAATAGTAACTCAAGCATTTCGTACCACACCCGATTGCTCTGAAATTCGAATGGGGTGCTCCTCACCACGTGACCTGTCTACTGACATTGGCGCATGCAACTAATTTGCTATTTTTAGCCTGTTTCCAAAATGACTTACTATAAATAGTAAGTGCTCCGTTTGACTTCAAATTTTACCAGCAGATAGCTTGAAGGATGCTGATCGCGATGGTTTACACCGGTTTTCGAAAATTTTGACTTTTAACCCCTCTTTTTAGGCCCCAAAGCTAGAAACCCTAATTTGTTCTGCATGTGTATCAAATGGTCTCCGTTCTCGTTTCTGTTGCATTGCGATCGGCTTGTGATTCTGAAGTGCTAGGAGGCGGCTGTCGGGACACACCTGCTAAAAATAGTAAATTCCTTACTGAGTGATTATCTTCATTTGCATGTCACATCAATGCGAAGCTCTCGAAAAACCCACAAGGAATCATCCGACATGCAAAGAAAACGCTGGCATGCAAACCCTAAAAATAGCCTTTGAAGGCTGAACTCAAAGTCGCGCATCTCACTTTTGCATGTTACACCATCGCAAGGTCTCCTGAAAACCTTAAGGAATATGCAGACATGCTTGAAAAACCCGATCCAAGTTCAAATCTCGCCTGAAGCCGAACGCCAAAAATAAAGTCGTTCACTTTAGTCAAACTTTGCACGCCGAAAGCAACCGGGATGTGTTATGAATGCAAAGCAGGATCATGGAAACTTTGAAAATGCTACGGTAATGTTCAATTACACACTTACTAAAAATATAAGTAGTCGTAATCTAATGAAAATTTGTTGAGAGCCCTACTGGAAAGCTTACACCGACAACAACGTTGCTTTTCCCTCGGTTAAATTCATTCACTTGGGCTTCAACCTCGAACTCACTCAAAAGGATGGAAACCCTAATTTTCGACTTGGCCAACTTCACGCTTAAGCTTCGCGTGATGGGAACGCCCCTGGAAGTGCACTTCAAAATGAAAAGAGATGCATTGCAGAGAGAGAGAAAACTTCAAAGCCGTGGCAAAGACCAAAATGGAGCAAAAAATTAGGGTCCCTATTTGAATGGGGCTTATGCAGGCGCTGGGTCACAACATCCTGCATCCCCTTACCTGAAAGTGCTGGAAAACACTTTGAGAATTGAACCCTGATTAAATTTTCCTCAAAACCATCATATATAGAATGGCGGCCTAATTAAAGGGGAGAAGAATCCAATATTGATCAAAACACCTTCATCCAAGACTCGTGAGCAGATCTGCCTCCATCTCCCAACCATCTCACCTTTGGATTGGCCGTGGGTAAGTTATATAAATATTCATCTTCAAAAGAGACCGGATATCAGTTCTCACGCTACCAAAGGCCCATAGCCCTTAACGTAGGTCAAGCTACATAATTCCCTACTCTAATATTGTCTAATCACGCCGAAATTCATAGCTCCTGTAGTGGAGTTACTCGTATGTTCCCAAAACCAATATTTCGTAATGTTTCATTTTTCATTTTCTCATTTCTTTTTGTTTTTCAGATATTTCTTTTAAGCACATTTTCTTTTCTTCTTTTGATTTTCCGTCAATTCCTCAATTGGCTAGTAGGCAATGAAACCTCCAATGGGTTTGAGAATTGTAGTGGCGCTGAAGCAAGATGTAAGATTTTCACCTGCTAAGACCTTTCCCAAGAAACCAAAATAACCTAGAATGGAGATAGGTAAAAATTTTAAGGTCTTTAGACTCGTGTTAAGACACAATAACGGGTTAACCTCCCAAGACGAGTTCAATCCTAAATTGGATGATGACAAGAGGTAAACAACCTTGGCTTTTTTTCAAAAATTTGCACAAATTCCAGCGGAAAGAACCACATTGTGAAAGTTAAATCATCATCACCCCCTTCGCCATGGGAAACCCTAAAATCCTTGCCCATTCCAAACCAAAACCACCTGAGCGGACAACTCAGGGGAAGAACGGCAAACCAAAAACCCAGAGGGCAACAAACCAAAACCAAAACGAAACAAAACAGGAAAGCAAATGGGAAAGCAAACCTAAATCTAACTATATTACAAAGTAGGCTCTCGGAGAGAACCTAGGGTTGGAAATAATGCATGAGGAATCTCCCATCGTCTGGCAACGGGATATCCTCTCATGTTCGTGTCTGTAACTTAAATGCATCATCTCCCAGGATCTCAGAAGCTTGGCAAGGGTCTAACCACGATTTGTCGATCCGTTCGTTCATAACTCTTTGATGCTTAGTCAAACATTCCAAAGCTTCATTTCTTTTCTCCTCCAAGTGCATCAACTGAGACAGCCTTGTCTAAACCCGGTCTTCTCTCTTATTGACTTCTCCACATTCTTCTTTTAAGGTGGCTTGTTGAATCATCTTCAAGACTTGCTTTGAGGAGATCTTACTCATGGCAACTTCATTCTTTGAATGGAAAGCCTCGTGCATTCTACATGGTAAGTCTTCGATGGAGGCCTTTTCTATCTCTTGCTTCACTCCTTTTAACATAGAATCTCCGAACATCTCTTCATTCTTATTCCCACTTGAATTATTTTCAATCAACACTTCGGTGGAGGCAGGCGTACCTTCTAAATACTTCTCTTCCTTCGAGCTTTGCAACATGAGGACTTCTTTCTTAACGGGCTTGTATGAACCCAAATCAGTTTCCACGAACAAAACATCACTATTTTCACCACATTCTGGGATCATTAATTTGAGCCGTGGTGTACTTTCAATTTTTATTTGATTTGGAACTCCTCTCCAAGGCAACCACATGTGGGAGAAGTCAGTCGCAATGTATCCATTCAATTTTCTGGCCCAATCTCTGCTCAATAGCATGCCATAACCATCCGGTATATCCACAACTGATATGTCGATGCGACTCTGAATTCTGGGATCCGCCGCTAGCTGCATATGGATATTACTTAACTCTCCTACAACTGGAACTTCAGTCTTATCCAGCTGAGTCACTTTCTTGTTGGTCTGGAGCGGAATTATACCTAATGCCTGACATACCTTCAAAGGCATGACATTACTTGATGCACCAGAATCGATCAAACAATTATGCAATAATTTTCCAAAAATTCTAACTGAAACCAGAAATGGGGCTGGCTCACCCTTTCCCTGATAAAATATTATTGGCCTTTTCCTTTCATTTGTTGAGGCATTCTTATTTTCATCTTTCCCATCCAATTGAACTTGGTTATCTTGAGCAACATCTTTTAGATTTTGCATTTGCTCTTGTTTTTGCTTTTGCTCCGCAAGAATATTGAACCGAACTTTCTTTTTATCTTCAATCCTCGACTTTTCAGGAGCGTTTGAAGAACCTTGTACCATACCTACAAAATTTTGAGGTTGTTGCGGAGCTTCCCAAGTGTCAAATGGCGCGTGAGGCACTTCTACCATATTCGTGTCCTGCGCTGGACGGGACTGTGTGGCAACAAGAGGATTTCTTGGTGCACTGGTTTGCTTCTTGGGATGTACTCCTCGCAACGGGCGTTTCATACACACTTCCCAGAATTGTATCTCTGACCTCTGAAATCTTCATTAACTCATGTAGTGGGAGACTAACTTTCATCCTTTTGAATTCTTCTAGCACATAAGAGCCAAGTCTTTTCACGTCCTCTCTAGGAAGGCTCTCCTTTGGTTTTTGCCCAGCTTGATGAACTAGTTGCTGAATAACTTGTTGTCCTTCTCTGCCTTGCGTTGCATTCTGCCACCTGTACTCTGGAGAATCTCTTGGTAAACTTGGATTATTGCTCGCATTGGGATTCGGTGGAGTTGCAAAATTATTAGGAGGTATTGATGATGTTAGTGGCTCTCTCTGATGATAACTCCCTTGATAAACTTTAGGGACTTCACCTCTAGTAGTTTGAAAAGCTTGTACCTCCCTTCTTCCTTCCACCAAGACGCTATTGTTGAGAGGCGGAAAAACATAACCATCTCTATGAATAGGTTCCTCTGGTGATGCATACGTGGCGTGAACTTCTGACGGTATTTGAAACTCTGGCATCCCCACGGGAGCGTTCGCTGAAGCTGATGGAAATTGGTGATTAACTGGTGGAGGCGTGTAACTCTGAAACTCAGGCGGGAAATTGCAATCTTCTATTATCAATGCCTGATCATATCTGGGTGCTGGGACTAATTCATATCCCGTAATTGGAGGGTTATCTGTGGCCTCTATATTCCTTGCTTCACTCTTGAGAATACCAGCCACAACTTGGAATTCGTGGCACTAGAGTTCAGAGTGCTGGTTTGTGTTATGCAACCTACACCATCCTAACGAGGCAGTTTCAGCCATATAAATTCTATCTGGAGGACGGTTTTCAGGAGGTGGCGGATTGTCCAAAGGTGATGGGACACCTCCATTGTTGGGCCCTGTATTCCAAGACCTCTTCTGAAATCCTTGATTGTTATTTCTATACCCATGACTGTTATCTTGATGGTATCCTTGATGGGTATCCTGATGACTTGGAGGATTATTCTGATATCCTCGATTAGCACCTTGGTGTCCTAATAGTTTCGTTGCACAGTTTGCGTCTGATTACTTTGATTTTTGAGGTGAGTCACCTCGGCTGACAGCCTCTTCACTTGTTCTATTAAATCTTTCATTTCATCTTTCTCCTCTTGAGTTTTCACTAGTGGCACTGTGTTTTGGAGATAAACGGGCTGTGTAATTTGTGTCTGGGACAAAGGCATCCCAGGATGGAGAGCTAACTGACTTGATGGTGCTTGTACTTGATAAGCTGGCTATGGAATTACATTTAACGCCGGAACTTGTTCATTCCATGTTGAGCCGAGCATTGGCACTTGATTGTTCACTGGGGCTAAGCCAGTATATAGTGAGGGTCCAGTTATATTTTGTCCTAAACCTTGACTTACTTCAATGGCCTTAGCGTAAGCTTGATTCATGTCCGCCGGAGTGGGGTGAGATCTCACGAACATTGCAGTCAAAGGATCAAGTGCTGAATAGTAGCTTTCTCGAGCATCAACAACGACATAAGGAGCGCGTAACCTTGTGAGAGCCTTTTGGAACCTATTGTTGAATGCATGAATGGGCTCTTTGTCTTGTCTTCTCACTTCTGCAAATTGACAATAAAGTTCTACAGGGGTGATTGGTATACCAAACTTTCCGATGAAGGCCTCCTTCATCTGCTCCCATGTTCTTATAGACCCTACTGGTAGATGGATGAACCAAAAATGAGCCTCTTCTCCCAAAGAATATGGAAATAGGCGGCAAGCCACGTCTGCATACCCAATCTGCCTATTGCGTAGGTGACCTTCAAACATCTTGATATGGTCCTCGGCCGTATAGTTAACATCATTGGCAATGAACTTAGTACAAAAATTTTCAGGATTCTTCGGCATCTCGTGGTAGTCTTCAAACTCTAGCGGAGATGGGTTGGTAACCAACCATGTAGCACCGTTTGGAGCTAGTTGACCTCCTGGTTGAGCCATTGCTTGAATTGGTTGTCGCCTTTGATACACAATCACTTGGGTTAATTGTTGTCGAGGTGTAGTGACTTGAACTGGTTGTTGTTGAATAATCGCTGGTGTAGTAACTTGGATTGATCTTGCCGGAGCGAACCTCAAAGCACTTGGTGGAGCTCTGAATAGACTAGAAATCTCTTCTTCACTTGTTTCTCCTGACTGGACTTCTTCACTTGAACAAACTTCTTCACTTGACTTAGCTTCTTTACTTAAATGACTTTCTTTCTTCTTCCTTGATCTCGTAGGTAGCTCTAACTCCACAAAATCTTTATATGAACTGGGCGTAGACCTCAAAATTCTTTTCAACTTGTCTGGCGAAAACGAACTGATACGATCCAGGATGTAGTTGCTTCTTCTATTGGCGGCGCGTGGGATTGTTCAATCCTGAGAGAACACCATCTTTCCTCGTGATAATTTTCTCCAATAGAACTTTTTGTACTTCAAACCTTTTCTACTTCAACACAACTGTATGCTGTAGCTGTTATTCGCATTCGCCCTCCTTCTAGCGCCAATTCTGTTGACGTGGTTTTGAGACCGCACCAACACAGAATAAAGTTTCCCAACGGATACTCTATCCTCTCTTCAACAAAGTATTCAGCATGCTAAGATTGCGAGTGAGTTCATGCTTTCAACTCCAAGGTTCTGATAATACAATAGAATACCCTCAGTTGGTTTGTTGTGATTTTGCTGGTATCACGAGGGGACTTACACAAATTGTTCGGTAGCTGACAGCAGATTATGGGTTTCACGTGGTTCAAATGATTTGGCGGGTAAGCACAAGTTTCCTAATACTAACCAAAAATGAACTGAATTTAAATGGGTGTAGGGCCTAAGAAGGTTCTGATCTACTCAAAGGTGTGGGATATGGCGATCAATTCTCACAGACTTCAACCAAGCTCTGCTTTGCCTCGCTTTTGGATGTTTTCTACGTAACTGTGTACCTTTCGAGGAGGCAAGATGTTCTCGTGATATAACCAACATGCAAGTACCATCAAGACGATGCATACGAACACATGAGTCACAATTGAAGTTAAGTTTGAGAAGTAAATCCAGTTGACCACGCAGGGCAAACCCACCGTCAGCGAGCCCGCTAGCGGTATGGACAAGCAAAGTCTTGTTCAAATCGAAAATCTCACATTCCACAATTACTTCAAGTACTGCATGAAATGAAATTCCACTTCACTTAAAGCTACTACCAAGATGCTAATGCGGAATTGCGCTGGATGAAGAAGTCTTTGATTAAATTCACTCTCATAACATAGTAGAAGAAATCACCATCAATGAAAAAATTTTTATTATGAAAGCATTCACGACAACTTCTTACAAAGTATTCAAAGGGAAGACTTTCCTTCCTTTTCAATCTAAACTATACTATCAAACTATTCTATTCTATCAATTTCTCTCTATTCCTTCTCTGCTATTCTAACTCTAATGACCTTACAAATGAGGGGGACTCCCCCTTTTATAGATGGCCAAGTCCAATGGACGACTTAGATTACAATCGACTGGATGGCCCAGATTGTGCCACCTCAGCCCTAAACAAGATTCACCTTAAAAACTGCCACAAAGAGGAGTGGGGTAATAAATGAGCCATTAATGTCCATCATCCTTCTAGAAGATTCTAGCTTTGAAACGCGTTCACACTGCTCTTGATCTTCTTCTTGACATTGTTCTTCAACTTCTTCCTTGTCACTTGAGCTGGGCACATACCAAGTCTCAACACTTAGCCACTTTTTGCAACTTCTCTTCCTCGAGGTTGAAATGTCATCTTAGATTTCACTTTCTTCATCACTTTGTAATAACACCGTTGTCTTGACATTCCTCCCAGAAAACAAGCAAGGAGAAGAGCATTAGAACACTTCTATAATAAGTAAGCCTTCAACTTACTTACCTGATTTTCACGTTTTGATCTCCAAGGGTTCATCGTCTTCACTATCCAACTTCGCGTTCAAATTCTTCATGCCTTAGCCAAATTTCAACCTCCTCAAGGGCGTATTAAGAGATGTACTTTAAGATCATCTTTTGAAGGTGTTAACTTCAACTGCATCTTCTTCAAGAAATTTATTCCACCAGCTGAAGCGTTGACAATTTTGATTTCATTCATCTCCAGCTCAGGAAGATTATCTTCATGAAGAATTTGAGCAAATTCACCTAGGCAGTTCCTTTCAAATTCATCGTCTGGAGGATTTTACCTTGAAAACACATTTTCTTCACTTTGCCTTAGAAAATTTTAAAATTTCCCTTAGGAAAACTCATCAATCCTGTGCCCATCAAAAATCTCCATCCTGAAGGCCTCGACGAACTGTGGACGACTTTAAAATCAACTTCTCATCGGAGATCTTCAATACCCAGAAGAAAATTTTCTTCAGAATTTGTCAAATTCATGGGTATACAACGAACGGGTTCATTTAATTTTTGAATTTTGAACCTTGGAAAAACAAATTTATTCCTGTTCTTCACATCTGTGAGTATTTCTTGTTGCTCTGACTTGAAAATATTTTATCCACCTTGCGAAGCAGGCACTCACTGACTTTTCCACTGGCAGCTTCATTCATGCTTCTGAAAAATTTCACACTTCCAAGCCCAGGCGTGATTATCCTAAGGAAGAAATTCTTTGTGCCTTAGAAATTTTTTTACTCACTTAGCATTTTGAATTTTTTGCCTTAGAATTTTTTTTATTCATCTTCAAATCATTCTGACCGTGGTGAGGAAATCTTATTTCAAATCACTTGGATAATTTTCTCCATTGCCTTGGGCGCATTTTACACTTCATGAGGGATATATTCTTTTTAAAACCCAACACCTAGCATATTTCCATTCAAATTTCCACCACCTTGTCTTCAATGCCTAAGCAATTTTTTAACCACCTCCTTATGCACCTAGGGCGCATTTAACACCTTGAGGAAGGTATCTTATTTCCACGTCTTAGCACCTTTCCTCTAACAACTTCAAGATGGGCGCATTTTTGATGTGTAGAAGGATGAAATTCTTACTTAGAATATTTTAGCAATTCCTCCCTAACTTGGGCGCACATGAGGTATGGAGGTGGATAAACTAAACTGGAATTTTTTTATTTTTTTATT
>VDFB02009107.1:0-31841 GCA_007258455.2 Sequoia sempervirens | reverse complement strand
TTTATCCATCCTAGCGTCATAATTACAATGCAAGACAAGACATGAAAAATTGCCAATACGAAAATGAATCTGTGCAGTTGGTGGAGTCCATCTTGTGATACAAGAGGGACCTTTCCCTGCATCAATTAACACAGCACAACCAATTAAATATATTTCCATTACAAATAGTCCCACTCTGTATGAATAGCATGCATAAATACTTACCCTTATAGCACAGTGACCAGTCGCAGTCTCCTCTGTCTCCTCTGTCTCCTCTGTGGCCAAGATACGCCTTAATGGTGTTTCTGAAAGTAAGAAGAGGAGCTTACGATGGTGCCCAAATAATGAAAACTTTTCAATTTGCTCAACAACAATGTTTGCTGAATCCTCGTCCTTCGAACAGGGAAGGAAAGAGTCTCCTAAGCCCTTAGATATACAAATCTCTGAAATTAGCTTCTGCCCAACAGTAAGCAGCAGCGAGATAAATCCCAACACCATCAATTCTGCATACACACCAGAAGAATCAATATAAACGCTTTTCTAAGTAATTGGGACTCAGATTGATCATGACACCAGCAAATTATTCACCTTCTTTGATCTTATCTAATGCTTTGCCCAGGGATTTCTTTCGGCGTTTCTTGAGCCACTGTATTTCAAACAGACACAAAACAACATAGTTGGTATGAGTTTTCTTCAGGTAGTGCACTTTTTTGTTTAAATTGGTTTAGATTTTTCTTCTATATTTCAGATCACACTCATCATCAGAAAGAGGAGAAATGATGAATCACTGAGTGTGACCCTGATGATCCAATCTCCTCTTTTTGATTATCGATCTACACTAAAAGAAAATCCAATTCAATCGAAACATTCTAATACAATTGCATATAACATCTGGGCATATATCAAGATACTATATGAAGATTTAAGATAATTGCAGATAGATAGATACCTTGGAAAGGAAATGTATGGCTTGTTCGATTAGTATAGAAATAAGTACAAAGCCCAGAACAACAATGGCCACAGCCCAGGTGGGCGTTTGTTCTAAGGAACGAGTATCTACGTCGCTCCCTCCGGCCATATTGAACTAATTATCGTAATTGTCCTCTGATTGTGTGCTTATGCTTGTATTTATAGGCTTCGGGCTAATTTTGAATGCTTGATATCAAAGTCGTTAAAAGTCTTGTATTGACCATTATGATATATAAAATGTATAAAATTTTCTGAACTTATATAAATATTAAAAGTATATAATCACTGCAGAAACTTAACGATACTCCTGACTTGGACGAAGTCAATTCAACGTTATTACAACACGTGTAAGTTACATTTCTACGGTACGCGTTCTAAATTCAAGCCGACACACACGGCTCTAATGTCTTAATCCACTTGACATTTTCAACTGGATTTGGTAAACCTTGGGTAGCGTTTTCGTATACGGAGTGTACTCTCATGATTAAAAAACGACAAAAACATCTTCAACAAATCAAATATCACAAACACGCGGTCTTGACCCTGGTGCGCGAACCTCCTAGAGCGGACAAAATTTGCAAACGGTCAATTTGTTTTTAAACATATGAATATTTTTTATTATATTAATGATATCAGATTTTCATAATCCATATTTTGATTTGTTCAAAGATTTCTGAATTCTATTGTGTACAGTTTTTTCATATTATATTATAGATTTTCGCTATCTATATTATATTTTTGTTTTGTACATATTATTTTGTTTTAGTTCGCATCATTCAAAGTAAGGAATTATTCATTTTACCAATTTAATAATATAATATCACATATTATTTTTACACTTATATAAATAAATATCATAATCGACATATTCTATGTTCTATGTCTTTATTATGTTCAAAATTTTCTAGAAAGTAGCATCATCAGAACAAGAATATGAAATTTAATGATAGATGATTCTATCTAACAATAAGATAGAGCATAGAGACACATAAACTAAATGACTTATTATTCGGATCTAATTTTCTAAATTTAGGAATGGTGTTTAAACATTTTTTATTACTCAAAATTTGTAACATCGGTTTCTATCATTATCAAGTTCTAAGCAATCCTAACCCTCTACATTTCTAGGTTTGTAATTACTAAGTTTTCTCCCATAATATGTTTGATGGAATAATATAGAGCACATACATTGAATAATCTATCAATTGGTCCATTTAGCATCCTCCACCAATATCCTTGATTTACACATTATCCTCTATACACTCTTTCTCTTTTCATGACTTGATCTCTTCATGATGGATCATGGAGTTTGATTTAAAATGTTGAGAAAGGGAAAAATTTACACAATCAAATCTAGAAGATTTGCACAATAATCCCTAATATCTCAAAGAAATTAATATACACATTTCCCATCTCTTCCAAATCAATCTACTACCCTACACAACCCTCAAATTCTTCCTTCATTATCTCACAGACAATATTAGCATTGCTTTCTAACGAGGGAGTAAACCCGAGACACAAAAATACACTCACAAAAGAGAGAATAATATTTTATTCATAAATATGGAACTTCTTACATGCAGAGGATCTCAAATCCCCAAGCTCTGTATTACATGCAAATTACAAACTTATAGAAAATTACCCAGATCCCCCTTTCATAGCATGCGAACTTCTTTCCCCAAAAAGTTACTCAAAAATCAGAAACTAGCCATAAATAGACTCATTTCGGTTTGGAACAAAAAACAACATTCGAGATAAGTGTTTTGGCGGTTTGGCGCCAAAATTACAATTTGAAATTCAAGTTTAAATTCATAGTAAAAAATTAGCACATTTCTAAAATATGCACCAACTTCCAGCAGCCATAACTTTTAATCTGACTGTTGGATCTTCAATGATAATACCTTTTCGGAAAGCTCTCAAAAAGACAATTTTCTATAAAGTAGGCCTTTGGCAAACTATTTTGGTGTTTTCGCAAATTTTCAGGCCCATCCGGGATTGTTTAGTGCCTCAAACTGCTTCCGCATGCTCTTCTGTGGCAAAAAGCAAAAACTCGAACTTGAATAACTTTCAAGTCGGAATGATCTTAATCATCTTTCCACCATACTCATGTATTTTCATCCCAACCTTCCCATACCGCCTTCCCACAACTTCAATCTGCAACCGCCAAAATAGCAATGGAGCGTAAAAGCGTAAACACAAGCTTTTGAAAGTTGGAACTTTATTCATAAGGCATCCAAAATGCAAAATATTTACAAAAGAAACAACAAGAATGAAAAAGGTATTATCATTGAAGATCCAAACTACCTGATTAAAGTTATGGTCGTACGGTTGCGGCTATCGGAATGTGCTAATTTCGCTATAAATCTAAACCCCACTTCAAAATGTAATTTTGGCCAAAACCCTAAAACAATTTATCTCAATGTTGTTTGCCCAAAACCAAATGGGTCTATCGGCGGGCTAGTTTCGATTTTTGAGTAACTTTTTGGGGAAAGAAGTTCGCGATGCCGCGAAGGGGATTCAGGTAATTTTCAGAAGTCCAGAAGCTCTATGTAATACAGAGCTTGGGGATTTGAGATCCTCTGCATGTAAGAAGTTCCATATTTATGAATAAAATATTATTCTCTCTTTCGTGAGTGTATTTATGTGTCTCGGGTTTGCTCCCTCATCAGGTGGTATCAGAGTGGGTTTTCTTGAGCATGTGAATAGATCACCGATTGTGAGGCAGTTCGCACCAGGATCGTGGTTGTAGGTTCGAGGTATTCAAGATGCCTCCAAGAGTGATGCCTGGTAGGCATGGTGGTGCCAGAGGTGGCAAAAATGCTAGTGGGAGAGATCCATTGGCAGCCGAGGGTTACAGAGCCCTCTAGAGACAAATCGATGCATTGCAGGAACAAATGAGAAGAGGGTTAGACCTGGGAAGGAGAGGAGAAAGCGAGGATGAAGAAGAAGCTATTGATCAAGATCAAATGCAGCTGATAAGGGCCACTTCAAAGATCAAAAAAAGACCCAGAATAGAAGTCCCCAGTTATTCCAAAAATCTGAACTCGGAAGAGTTGATCAACTGGATCAATGAGCTAGAAGAATATTTTGAGTATGAAGAAGTAGAGGACCCAGATCACGTTAAGTTTGCAAAAATGAACCTGAAGGGCCATGCTAATATTTGGTGGAAAGAGGTTCAGTTGGAGAGAAATCGAAGAGGAAAAGGAAAGATCAGCAGTTGGGATCACATGGTAGAGAAACTGAAGAAGCAGTTCATACCAGTAGACTATGAGCTAGATCTGTCTAAGAAATTGCAAGGGTTGAAGTAAGGAAGTAGATTTGTGAAAGAATACATAGAATATTTTCACAAGATGATCATTAGAATAGGCCATGCAAAGGCCAACAAGGAGAAGGTAGCCTATTATCTTAATGGGTTACGACTGAGCATTCAAGAGGAGCTAAGCCTGGTCAGAATGACCACCATTGAGGATGCATACCAGTTTTCTCTGAAAGTTGAGAAGCTAAACAAAAGATTTGACAGCAAGCAAAAAGGCTGAGGAGTTCAAAGCGGAAGAGGTAGTGGAAGATCTTTTGGGAGCCAAAATGAGGATGAAAGGAAAAATGAAGATGTGGGTACCAGTCGAAGCCAGAGGAATGATAACTTGTACCGCCCTCGTGATCAAAATAGTGGTGATCAAAGAGGTAGAGGACAAGGAAGATCTGGGCCAGGGCCTAGAAGAGGTGGTTTCAAAGAAACTTGTTTCCATTGTGGTGAAGAAGGGAATCGAGCCTATGAATGTCCACAACACCAAGGAAGGATGGACAGAAGGCCAGAAGATCATGGAAGGGTTGCACATGCAGATGAGGATGTCCAGTCCAAGCATTTAGATGATGCTGAAGGGGAAGAAGCCCTAGTGGTTAGAAGAGCCCTTGTGACTGAAAAGAAGGAGCCAGAACAGAGGAAGAATCTATTCCGCACAAGGTGCAAGTGTGAAGACAAATGTTGTGAAGTCATTATTGATAGTGGAAGCATTGATAATTTGGTGTCAGAAGAGATGGTTACAAAGTTGGAGTGAAAATGGAAAAGGCATCCACACCCATATCGGATTGCCTGGTTGCAGAAATACCACAAAGTTCTAGTCAATGAGTAGTGCCTGGTGAAGTTCAAGATCGGAAGCTATCGTGATGAGGTACTTTGTGATATCATCCCCATGGATGCATGTCACATGTTGTTGGGGAGGTCGTGGCAGTTTGATAGGCATGCTGTACATGATGGCCATGCAAACACTTATTCCTTGATGAAGGATGGAGTCCGCCATAAGTTGAAACCCCTAAAGAAGGACGAAGAAAAGGTATGCAGTAGTGCTAGAATTTGTTTTGTTGATGGAAGGAAATTTTTAGAAGGCATGAAGCATGAGTGTATGCGTTATGCATTGATTCCTAGAATGGATAAGGAAGGTAGTGAGAAAGTACCAGTAGAAGTTTTTGGACTATTGGATGAGTTTCAGGAGATTATCTCTGATAATGTACCTGAGGGTTTACCACCAATGAGGAAGATCAGTCATCAGATTGACTTGATCCCTGGAGTCAGTTTGCTAAATAAGGCAGCTCATAGAATGACTCCTATAGAAAATGAGGAGTTGAACAAACAAGTTCAGGATTTGTTGAGAAAGGGTTTGATTCGGGAGAGTTTGAGCCCATGTGCAGTACCTGCAGTACTAGCACCAAAGAAGGATGGGGAGTGGAGGATGTGTACAAACTTTCAAGCCATAAATAAGATAACAATCAAGTATAGATTTCCCTTGCCAAGGATGGATAACCTAATGGACTATTTGAGTGGAGCACAATACTTCACAAAGATAGATCTAAAAAGTGGATATCACCAGATCCAGATTCGTGAGGGAGATGAATGGAAGACTGCCTTCAAGACCAAAGAGGGCTTGTACGAGTGGTTAGTCATGCCTTTTGGGCTAACCAATGCACCAAGCCCGTTCATGCGGCTCATGAATGAGGTACTAAAAGAGTTTCTAGGAAGTTTTGTCATTATGTATTTAAATGATATTTTGATTTTCAGTAAGAACTTGGATGAGCATCTAATGCATATTCTTAGGGTTTTTGAGAAGTTGAGAGAGGAGAAACTATTGATAAATTTGAAAAAGTGTAGTTTTGTTAAAAAGGAGTTAGTGTAGTTGGGGTTCATTGTCTTAGCAGAGGGTCTGAAGATGGACCCAGAGAAGGTGAAGGTTATTCTAGAATGGCCTACCCTAGGAACTGCTACTGAGGTGAGATCTTTCCATGGTTTGGCAAGTTTTTATAGAAAGTTCATTAGAAACTTCAGTAGTATTTGTGCACCCCTGACTGAAACAATGAGAGGGGATAGAAAAGAGTTCAAGTGGAGCACTAGAGCAGCGAAGAGTTTTGATGTGTTGAAGTAGAAGGTGACAGAGCAACCAATTTTAGCCCTCCTAGATTTCAATAAGGTGTTTCAGGTGGATTGTGATGCCAGTGGTTGTGTCATTGGAGCAGTGATGAGACAAGAAGGTAAGCCCATTGCCTATTTTAGTGAAAAGTTAAATGATGCAAAGAGAAAGTACTATGTATATGATCAAGAATTTTATGCAATAGTTCAAGCATTAAAGAAATGGAGACATTATCTATTGCCAAAGGAATTTGTTTTGTTTACTAATCATCAAGCATTACAGTATCTGAGTAGTCAGGGAAAGTTAAATCAGAGGCATATGAAATGGGTAGAATTTTTGCAAAGTTGTACCTTTGTTTTAAAGCATCGGAGTGGCAAGTCAAATAGGGTTGCATATGCCTTAAGTAGGAGGCAAACATTTCTAACAGGGATGCAAATTGAAGTGGTTGGGTTCAATGAACTCAAGACATTGTATCCTGAAGATCCTAATTTTGCAGAAGCTTGGAAAGCTTGCAAGGAGCCTGTTATAGTTGACAGGATGAAGTGGCTGGATTTCATAATCCAGGATGGCATGTTGTTTAAGGGAAGCCAATTGTGTATTCTGAGGAGTTCCATGAGGGAGAACCTGATAAAGGAGAAGCACAATGGAGGAATGGCAGGACATTTTGGTCGAGATAAGACCATTGCCATTATCAGTGAGCATTATTATTAGCCTCAGTTATCACAAGATGTGAGGAAGTTTGTGTAGAGTTGCAGGGTATGTCAGATGGCTAAAGGAGTGAGCCAAAATACTGGGTTGTATCAACCCTTACCTATACCAGAGAGGTAGTGGGAGGATATAAGTATGGACTTTGTTCTTGGTTTGCCAAGGACACAAATAGGGAATGATTCAGTATTTGTGGTAGTTGATAGGTTTTGGAAGATGGCACATTTCATCCTATGCCAAAAGACCCATGATGCAGTCCACATTGCTGACTTGTTCTTCAGAGAAGTGGTGAGACTACATGGTCTGCTAAAGAGTATAGTCTCAGATCATGATACCAAGTTTGTGGGATACTTTTGGAGGACTTTGTGGAAAAAGTTGAAGACAGAGTTGAAGTTCAGTTCAGCACACCATCCACAAACTGATGGGCAGACTGAGGTTGTGAACAAAAGTTTGGGTAACCTACTGAGATGCTTGGTAGGAGATAAACCTAAGGGATGGGACTTGATCTTACCCCAGGCAGAATTTTCTTATAACAATTCTATCAACAGAAGTACTGGTAGATCACCATTCCAAATTGTGTATGGAGGTAGTCCCAGGACCGCTCCAGAATTGAGGAAGATGGACCAAGAGAAGAAGACTAGTGTCAGCCGAAGAATTTGCAAAGCACATCAAGAATATACATGAGATCCAAAGAACATATTAACAAGATGAATATGATAAGGCTAAGGCGCATCGAATAGGAGGTATAAGGAGTTTCTAATTGGTGATGAAGTGATGGTCCACTTGAGGAAAGAAAGGTTTCCAGTGGGCACCTATAACAAACTGAAGATGAAGAAGTTTGGTCCTCAGAAAATTGTGAAGAGGCATGAATTAGGGAATGCATATGAGGTAGAGTTGTCGGATGGAGTCAATATTTCCCGGTTCAATATTTCAGATTTGACGAGTATCATGAAGGTGGCACAGAGGAAGTACCAACAATAGAACAGGTGGCATTCCAAAGCACCTACTTCAGAGAAGGAGCATTGAAGAAATCCTGGATAGCCATGTGGGAAGGAGTACCAAACAGTAATATGAAGAATATTTGGTGAAGTGGAGAGGAAGGCCTATGGAAGATTCATCCTGCTATCTAAGGCAGATGTTGACCTGGGCTTTCCTTAACCATCTGAGACGTGATGGGGTCACTCAATTTACCCTAGGTGTCTGATGCAGGAGCATCCAGTGGTGTGAGGGCAATATTGCATCACCCAAAAGATGATTTCCATTTTTGTTCTTGTTGTTTTCTTTTTGTAATTTTTTTTGCATTTTTTGGATACCCTTTTCATCGAATAAGAGTTTCCAACTTTCATAACTACTTTTCTACTTTTTCTGCTCAACTGCTATTTTTAGCAGGTTTGAATTTGAAGTCGTGGGAAGACAAAAATTTATGGGAAGGTTCAGGATGGAAAAATACACAGTCTGGTGAAAGAATCAGGTCAAGATCATTCATGACTTGAAAGTTATTCAAGTTTCCAGTTTCTACTTTTTGCCCTGAAAAACCTTCCGAGCTCATTTTGAGGCACTAAACGATCCCGGATGGGCCTAAAAATTTGCAAAAACACCAAAGTAGTCTATCAAAGGTTTACTTTATGGAAAATCATCTTTTTGAGAGCTTTCCGAAAAGGTATTATCATTGAAGATCCAACGGTCGGATTAAAAGTTATGGCTGCCAGAAGTTGGTGCATATTTTAGAAATGTGCTAATTTTCGACTATGAATTTAAACTTGAATTTCAAATTGTAATTTTGGGGCCAAACCGCCAAAACACTTATCTCGAATGTTGTCTTTGGTTCCAAACCGAAATGGGTCTATTTATGGGCTAGTTTCTAATTTTTGAGTAACTTTTTGGGGAAAGAAGTTCGCATGCTGTGAAAGGGGGATCTGGGTAATTTTTTGTAAGTCTGTAGTTTGCATGTAATACAGAGCTTGGGGATTTGAGATCCTATGCATGTAAGAAGTTCCATATTTATGAATAAAATATTATTCTCTCTTTTGTGAGTGTATTTATGTGTCTCGGGTTTGTTCCCTTGTCACTTTCTCATAAGGTTGCATACTTTGGGATTATTGTATATAGTCTCATTTCACACACCACCTTAGTGAGTCATGAATTAAAAAATTTCCATAAGAATGAGTTAATGTTGGAATATACCACCTAGGAGAATAATTGAGGAAGTGTCCTAAATAACCACACTCTTTCCTCTTATCCTCTAATTTAGACTAAAATTCGCATTGTTAAAGATCTAGAGTTCTTTCAGAAATTTCACAAAATATTTAGAGATTAATATAATGATCAAGAAGATTAGGAAGTTATATATTTCTATCTTTCTCTTATATCCTAGGGCCTAGGAATTATATGTGGCGTACATTAGTGCTTTTAAATATTTTTTTTAATTATTTACCCAAAAATGCCTCCTATCAGTGTGAATGTTCTATATTTTATTTTCTAAATGAAATTTTTATCAATTAATAAGTGTCTAGTTTGATATTCTAGAAGGAAAGGAGCATCTAGGTTCAAAATTGTTGTCTTGATTCAATGTCTTAGACATATATCAATACTCATTACTACATGCCTCTTTCCTGCTAGGGTTTACATGTCTAATGTTATTTCCTTAGAAAACATCCCAAATCCTCAAATTTTAAATATTATTCATAAGAAATTCATCTTCTAGTATTTGAGTCTACAATTACCTACACTAGAGAAACTTAATCTTCTCCCCTCTCTTTCATTTAGAATTTTTCATTTCGCAATTTAATGTTAATTTATTTTATTTAAAAATCTATTTTATTTGTAATTATATCAATCTACATTAGTACTATATTTTATCTTTGTTTTAAATCCAAAGATACAAACCTAGTTTTTCTATATTAAAACACCTAAAATAAATAGAAAAATAATTTTCAACGCCTAGCCCATTCCCATTTTAATATTTCATTTAACTAATGTTACATGAATTAGGCATAAAAAATATAAACCTAGATTTTCAATTTTGGTCTTGCGTTTAGAAAAAAATCATCTTATTTTGTTTATGGTTTCTATAAAAGCTAATTAGATAAATTTTTCTCTTCTAATTTCATCTCTATATTAACACCTACATAAACCCAAGAATAATTTTCCCTAATCTCTTTACTCCACCAGAAAAAAATCTTCTCCACAACATATCTTTCTCTCTTCCTAAGACTTTATTTCTCTAAAACACATCTTCTTCATCACCTAAGGCATAGAAAAAATGGGCAATTGCCTTAAATGACTGATCTCCTTTGATATTCTTATTATCTAACCTATTCTCTTCTTCCTTAGATCTAACATTTACTAAATTATATCTACTATTTTCAGCACCTCCCTAACCCTTCATAAAAGAATATTTTCTACTTCCTACACCTAAAGTATCCTTCCTAAAACATCTCTTTCTCTTCCTACCTTCACAATACTTTATTAAATTTCAAAATAACATTTTCTCTAACTAAATGAATTGTCCACCCACTATACCACCTTACTATATCATTCCTCTTAAACACACTCTCTTTGAACTTCCCAACACTTAGTTCCTACCTTCCCAAAATCGTATTTTCCTTGTTCGCTATTACTATGCATATTTCCTTCCACCCAACACTATCCCTAACTTTTTAATAGTTATCCAATATTCCTTTAAAATTTTACTTTCGTCCACCTTATCTCAAACTACATGAGAGTGTCAAAGTTAGGTGATTTTTTCTTTTGAATTCTAGTTTCACTTTTATTTCAAACAAAATATGACATGTATATGTATTTTATACTCCCTTATGCTACTCATCTTAATAATCCTTTACATCTTTCTTATGTTTGACCTTAATACAAATATTCACTAAACCCACCTAAGATGGATCATATATAATTTAGATCAAGGCCATTTTAATATACATATTTGACATTGAATATATTAAATAAATATATCAATATTTGGGGTACCTTTCCATTCTTAGGAATCTTCTTTAAAAAATCTTAACAAGTAGTCCATATCTTTATGAGTTGATTCATTGATGGTACATAGAGTTGATTCATTTATGGTACATAGAAACCTTTCTCTTTGGAACATTTTATTTCTAACATACATTGAAATGTGACCTTTTGGACTTACATTGAATTAAAATTGTGATTTTCATCAAAAATTTATCTACCATTTCTTCCACAAAAGTTACATAAAATAAAAAAATATTTTGGGCTAGGGAATGAGATACCTTAAATCTATTTTTTTCAAAAAAATTTAAAATTTACATTATATACCTATACATTTCTTTGAAGCTTTAATATAGGTATAGATTCATTCCATAAAAAATTTCCTCCACACTAAAGTATAATATTCAAATTTAGCCATCTCCATGACCTAGATGTTTCTCCATAACCTTTAGGTTCCATCTTGACATTTGATCTTCCTTTTAACAACTTCATAGAATATACATCATTTGAAATATTATCACACAAGTTATAAATTTCCTCCATGACCTTCGATAGTAAGGAAATAAATTTATAATACCAATTTCAAATAATAGCAACAAAATCAACCATTTTCTTGTGAATGGGGTATATTTTTTCTTTAATAATTTATGGAGTTGGTGCAATAGCTATAGAATCAATTGGTTTCCATTAAGTATTGAGTGTTAGAATTAATTTATGAAACCTTATCCTTGAATTATTTTATTATATCCTTGTCCTTGTCCATTTTCCATATCATGAGATTGATAGGTGACTTTAATATCTATTAAATATCTTCTCTTATTTTTCCCCAAAGATAACCTTGTGACTTTGGGATGGAGAGGGCTTGGTCATTGGAGATAAGGTAATATAAAACTTGTATATCTTCTTATATTTTATTGAATAGAAGATTTATCATTTCTATGTGCTTAATACCTTGGATTTTTATGAATTTATGATGGAAATTGGATGTTGTATGTTTTTTCATATTTGTGTAGATTGAAATTATACACAACTGTCAACTTCTTACACATTTTAAATAACATTAATTTATAATTCACATAATTTGTGTGTTTTTTGAGTTCCTCCCAAAAGCTTGTGACTCATAGTATATGTGAAGGTAGAAAATTTAATTAATCAATTACTCCATTTTCCTAGTGCTCTAATAACTTCCTTAGATATTCTTTTGGAAGGACCATTCTTAAATATTATGATAGAAATAATATGAAAGAATCATTAATAATCCCAAAAAAAAAAATTTATCTCTATTCAAGTGGAGAGTAGTAGTCGCATATCTTAGATTGTTTCTATTGTCACATTTCATGTCAAATTTATTAACATAATTCAATAGTATTGCTCAATTGATAATGAAAATGATCGCTAGTCAATATGGCACAATTAGTGTTTTCCTTCCCACATGAAACCTAGCAATATATATAAGAATCCATGTTTGAAATTATCTTGCATTATATTTCTTAGTCACCCTATTCAATAAATAAATGGTATCATTTATTTATTAATAAAATTTAAATCCTATATAAACTCTTGGGCTTCTTGGCAGCTAATATTTTTTCTTTAACTAATTCTTATTAATCCCCACTAATTGATCAAAATTGAGCTAACAAATTTTCTTAGAGGACTCCACAAAAATTCATTCATACTTCTCCTTAGTTGGGATGTCCAACTTATCCTTTATATATTGAATTTGATTTTTTAGGATGGTGCAATCTTTGTGTTTCTATTATCCCTCATTTATAAGTTGTCACATTTTTCATAAGCATTTAAATGTAAGGATGATAATGATTTTTTAAATAAAAATGATCATTATGTGATACTGGTGGGGTTTTGGGGTTTAAATACCAACTTAAAATATGTTCAAGGTTATAAGAAAATTCTATTATTTTATAATTAGTATTGATTTGAATGTTTTATACAATATTAGTAGGGTTTTGAAGTTTATGTACAATATTATATTTTCGCAAGTGGGAGGAAAATATCTAAGAATATAGAGTCTATTGAGGTTTTTAGTGCTTAGTCATAGAATAATAGTCTTTCAAATTAAAACCAAAAGTATAGTAGTGTTAAGAAATGTTCAAGTATTGAGATTTAAGAGATTTTTAATAGAGAAAATATGTTATGATTTTAGAGATTTTTTGTAAGTTTATGAATTTATAAATTATAATCAAAGTCTAAATATTATGGTTTATGAATTAAATTATGATTCCACTAGGTAATAGTATAGGTAGGGTTTCAAACTAAATTTTGAACATCTCATGACTAGGGTTAAGGTTTATACTAGCATGAAACATCCATCTAAATGAAGTAAAATCTAGTGACCTAAACATGCATCTAAATCTCACAAATAAATATTGTTAGAATTGGCGAATCCTAAGATTGTATGTTATTTTAAAATATTAAAATTTAATTATTTTATCATGTGACTCCAAAAACCATGGAAGGGGAACTTTGATGTCTCACATCAGAAGGAATAATTTTTCAATTAAATTGTTTTCTAGGAATTTGGAATATTGTTTGTAAGGTGGACTTGAGTGTGGAAGATTAATTTGGCCTATAAAATATTTTGAACTTTCCATGAAGTGGAAATGAATATAAGTATTTATGGTGATGTAAGAGTTGTAAGCATATTTTATTATGTGTAACTCAGGGAGCTATTATTTTTTCTTCTAATGGGTTTTTTTTATCATCTAGTGAAATTAGATTGCCAAGTTCATGAGAAAAGTATTGAAACTTCTATAAACATGCTTGTAGTTCCTATACACTCATGATGTAGCTTTCACATGTAGAATATTTGGTTCATGACTTGAGTCCACTATATTGGAAAATATATTTTTTTTCCTTGTATTAGTTTTATCTATAAATTAGAGCTTGGAGATATAGGTAGCACATGATTTAAAAAGTTGTAGCACTAACCAAGTGTTTGAAAAATTAGAAGTAAAAGTAGTATTGGTTTAACTCTCTTTTAGTATTAATCCAATCTTTTGGATCTCTTTGGGTGTGGATTTTTCCTTGCAAGGGTTTATAAACATTTAGTATCATGGTTTGTATCTCCTTTAGAGTTATTTTTATTTCTAACTATGATTTAATATTGTTTATGTACTTGAAAATTTTAAATTTATAACATTCTTTCACTTGTTAATAATATCCTATTTATATAAAGTTAAAATAGAGTTAAAATGTCTAATCAAACCATAGAGAGAGAGTGGCCATTTTTGAAAACTTTATATACACAGGAAAACTTATAATGTAAAATGGTATGAAGTCTATTCATAGAAAACTTTGAACTTGGGTGTAAATTTAGAATGAATATTTCATGGGGAAATCAATCACACTTGAATGAGATGGATATATGTTTTTTTTGTAAGAGTTTTTGAGAAACTCTATAGGAGCCATTGATACCCCACCAAAAAAAAAAAATCAATTTCCCACATAAGAGAAAATTAATATATATTTTATGAATTTAGAGAATTCATTAGATGTAAAAATAAAAATGGTATTATATACAATGAGGGGAAATTTTCTATAACTTGACAAGGATAAAAACCTAGGACATACTATTATATGAGACAATAAAATTAAATGACCTAAGTTAGCTTAAGTATGTGAGTGTGAATAATATAAAACTAGTTAGTTAATATATCATCTTTAGACCAACACCACCTTTTGAGTAAAATGTAAGGATTATGAAGAAACATCCAAAGATGTAACAATGGATCTTAAATAAAAGTGCACATGCTAGTTACCCATGTAAAAATAAATCTCTGACAAATAAAGAAATGGAGAAAAACTTGCAAGGAAAAATCCCTCTCCAAAATAGGGAAAATAAAGTAACAAAAGACATGTGCAAGTTAACAAAGGAAGAAATTAAAATAAAATTCCACGGAATACTTCTATTACCAATGAATAATTAATATATTCAACATAAGGGAGAAAGAGAGATAGAGACTAGGTAGCCCCCATATAATGTATAATCTCCTATGATGATAGTATATGCTCAACAAATGAAGATGATGAAGATCAAGAATATTAAGCAACATTCCTACACTTCAAAAGAAACAAAACCAAGTATGTATATAATAATCTATTTAAATAAATAAATAAATATCATAATGTAGGATAACAAAATTTTCTCTAAGCTCTATTCAAATGTTTCCATATAAATACATGAAATTATGCCACAATAAAATAAGGTATAGTACCAATCAATTAAGAATGTGAAAATTAATACCATGTAAATATTTATAAATAACATTACCCAAGGAAAATATTATTTGAAAACAACTATAATGAGGATATCACCAAAGTGGATATGAACATACTTAAGTGTGTTCTCCATTTCTAGAAAATAAGACACATAATAAGCCTATAGTATATATCATATATCTATCCTAATAAATGAAATCTAAAGCACTATGGTTTACATACTAGAAGAATCAACCAAATAAATAAGTGATGGAGATAATATGATTTTATTATATTTCACCCAACTATATTTGACATCTCAAGATGATGTGTCAACACAAGATGATTTCAAATATGAATACCTTGAGATGAATATGAAAATTATAGAAAGAAAGAATCATGAACCTTGGGATGGTTACCAATAGATAAAAAATGAAGCCTTTAAACCAAGATTACAAACCACATTAACCAAAGAATCAATGTATATCTATAGGTGAAGGAGCATTAGGTAGAACTAAGAGTTGAAAATTGTACTATATCAAGGGTGGTGAGTGAAACCCATTTGCTCTAGAAATGACCAAGGGATCCTCTCGAATGATATTGTGTGAATAAAGCATTTAGTTCCCTTATCTTCATATATTGGTATGATTGAGGGTTTAGAAACTTAGAAAATTGATGCATAAAAAATACTAATTTTTGACATCACCACTTGTATCTAAACTATACCTAGAATGAAATGAGAATTTTAAAAAAGTGGAGTTCATATTGGATGTTGTAGGAGATTTCCAAAAGGTCAAGAAACCTGTAAATCCACATTTATAGGTCTTTTGACCTTTTTTAAAGGTCTATTGGGAACTAGCATGCACCATTTGAAAAAAATATTGGTGAAAAATATCCAAAAGAGGGAAGAGAATTGTAGTTTTATAACTATAATAACACATAAGAGTTTTTGCCAATATAATAGGAGCTAAGGATAATGTGAAATAAAAAAATCTTCTACAAAATAGAGAGGGAATAGAAATGTCATGAAGGAAAAAAAATCATTATATGTAAAAATGAAATTAGTATGTAATATAGAATGAGGAAATTATTATTCTAAAAACAAGAATGAAACCTTAATAAATATTAATATGATGAAAAGTGTCTTAATTTTATCATATGAAAAACAAAAAATTACTAAGTAGGCTTAACTATGTAAGTCTCAATAGGACCTATTAAGAAAATAGTTATGCAATATACATGTTCATAATAATAGTTATATGTGAAGTTGAAAATGAAGATCACAAATTTTAAGAATCAAAATGTTACATAGTTTTATAGCACTCAAACAAATATGAACCATAAATATGCACCTTGTAAGATTTTTTATTGTTTTTAAAAAGTCTAGCATGCTTGTAAATTGAAAATAAATTTTTGACAAGGTAAAACATGGACTTTTAGATATTTTTTTGTAGGTTTGTAGGATTACAAGTTGGGAAAAAAATTGATAGAGAAGGAATTTTGAGATTTTAGCAAGTTTTCACAAGTTTGGATATATACAATTTGGTTCAATAAGCTTGGTTATGTCAGGGTTCTTGCAATTTGGAGATTTTTAGCAAGTTTACAAATTATAACTCTAGAAGAAAATGCTATAGCCTCACCAAAGATATAATTTGATTATCAAAGGTAGAAAAAATTGAATATACCTAAATTGATATTCACTGATGGGATCAAAAAATTGAGACAACACAAAAAGACTATCTTAATAAAAGTACACTTATAATTCAAACTTGAACAAGCAATATTAACATCAAAATAAAACAACCCACAATATGATGAAATTCAAACCTATCCCTTCTTAAACATAAAATACAAGAGTTAAGGACAAAATTAAAAGAGAAAGTAAGCATAACTAGGGTCCTCAATTATTGGAAAGATAGGGTATATTGTGGAGGCTACAACACTAGCTTACACCTACTTCTCCATAATATGTCGTATTAACTCCTAGGTCTATTACTTGTCACATCCCTCTTCTACTCCTCAACTTGCACCCCTTACACATAGGTTCCTTAATATCCTCCCTCTTCTCCTATGAATTTCTTAACTCATTATAGTTATGTGAATTGTTCCCCTCATGATCCTAATTGGAATTGTGTGTACACTAAACTTAGGGAGATAGATATGTGATTTTATTTTGTCGCTTTTCTTATTACTTCTCATTCCACACTATTACATGGTTACTCTCTCATCTCTCTTATATGATTCTCCCATATCCCTATCACAGTGACAAAAATATATTATTTGATAAATAAATAATGATCATAGAGACCCTATACATCATGTCAAAAGATTATACTCTTATCTTGACTCATGTACATGTGATGATGCCTAGATAAAGTATCTCATAATAGCTTGAAATTTTTTTATTTCGATTGGATATACATCTTAAAGCCTAACTCCTTACACTCTATCACAAATCTTACACATGTATTCTGTCTTTATCTCAAATATATAATGAATCGTAATGGAACTCTCATACTTTTCACACACTACAAGAAAGTTCCTCTTATTTTTTATAGTTGTTCATATAAGATTTTGTCATCCTAATTGTGTCAAAAGTATGAGAGTTCCTTTAAGATCCATTACAACTATGTTAAGTATAAATCACATGTACTACAACTATGGAGCTTGTCCCTCCCATCCATAGCCCTATGTGTAAGACCATTTCCAACATTCCTTCCCTATGTACTATTTTCACCGAAAGCTCTTTTCACTCTTATAAATTTGCTTCATATAATTTTCCTTGCATAACGTGTTTGAAAAACTTCTCCTCTAAAATTATAGACATGATATTACCTTAACATATAACTATTATACTTCTTTTATTAATTAAAACTATATTGATTTTAATAACTCTTTTATCTATTCCTTTCTTATCACTCCTTATGCAATACTAAATTTTATCAATTCTTTTATTTGTAGCACATGCCCTTGCCCAACGAATTATCATGATTATAATTCGATAAAAAGAAATTTAAAAATTATATATAATTTATTTATATTATTTGATTTCACTCTTTGAAATATACCAAACAATTAGTATTCTTCAAACCAGATTCTGACTGCAAAGAAGCAAAGTAGAGATTTAACTCTTAACGAGAATTCTGATTCAATGTAAGCATAAATCAAATTCAATATAATCTGATCACTGTGACATTTTCAATGACGATTGCAGTAGGCCGACTTATAGTTTGAAGTTCCTTTACGGGCGTTACGCAAGAGTTGTGAAAAGCATGCACGTACGTCTTCGTTTGACTTCGTTAACTACATTGATTATTTCATTGGTTTAATTGAATATATTTCAGGTAGTTGTATAACTTTTTAAAAGTCTCACAAGTATTTGCGTCTTTAAGCAGGTTGGATTTTAAACGATACAAAGTTTCTAATTCTGGTGCGGGCGTTACACAAGACTTTTCAAAAGCGTGTACGTACTTCTCCAGTTTCCTCCACTATTTGCGTTCTTTTCTGACTCTTATTTCATTTGGTTAATTGAATATATTTTCAGGTAGTGTATACGTTGCTAATAGTCTCTCCAATGTTTTGACTTTAATAAATTAGTTTTAGCTATTTGGTTTTAACTGATTTTTACGTGTTTGAAAATGTTTGAATTGAATTATGAATAATTTCGTTCAATTTATTTATGTTACATTTAAGCCTCACTCCAT
The DNA here is from genome assembly GCA_007258455.2 of Sequoia sempervirens. Classification (NCBI taxonomy): domain Eukaryota; kingdom Viridiplantae; phylum Streptophyta; class Pinopsida; order Cupressales; family Cupressaceae; genus Sequoia; species Sequoia sempervirens. The sequence continues at coordinate 12,901 of VDFB02009107.1, read as the reverse complement.
ATCATATTTTACCTTTTGCTTATATTTATAATCTATGTTCCACGAAGTTTCCTGATGTAGGGGGCCTAAGTTTGGGGGCATCAAAGGGATGGTGGGGGACAATGATGGGGGCCGACGGGGGAGCGGCACTAAAATACATATAGTACTTGAAAAATTAGTTATAAAAAGATGTATAACTATAGAAGCCTAAGATATAAGTAAACTTTCAACACATTGCAATGATTGCATTGAAATATTAGTAGCTATTAAAGTTTAAAAGTAAATTTTAATAGTGAACATTAAAAATCAAAATATAGACATTGAAACAAGCACTAAAAGTTCAAAATTTCCTGATTTATAATTCCAAGCAAAAAGGTTCAAACTTCAAACTTCAAAAACAAAATAGTAAATACTAGATAGTAATACTAATGACTCATGACTCATAAGTCAATGGCTAATGGCCCTTGATGCCTCTAACCATCCCTATGCTCCATGTGAATCTCCTCATCACTAGAACTGCTAGATCACACATTTTACTCTCTTCCTCTTGCAAGAATGAAGAAGCTCCTTTTGGTTTACTCTCTACTAAGCTTGCTCCTAACTTTGTAACTCTCCTTGCAAGTTGTACCTCAAAGCCTCAAACTCAGACTTTCACTTCACTCTTCCTCTTCATGTTCAAACTGTAGCAATGAATTTGTGAATAAGATTGAGGCAATATGTCTCTCTTATAATTTTTTTGTGAGGCCTTCAGAATTGGGTTTGGCTTTGGGTTAGGGTTAACCCTTTGAAGTGACCTTTTTCCTTTTGCTTTTAAAAAAATCATCAAAATAAATGTTGTGCCACAAGAGTTTTATGCGAGTTTCCTAAGGTGATGAGGGACATTTGGGAGTCTCAGGGATGTCTGGGAGTCTTGGGGACATCCAAAATTCCCCTTTTGGAGTTTCTTGAGAAGAAACCTCTTAGAGTCTTGGGGATGTCTAGAAGTCTCAGGGACGTCCCAAAGTTCCCTTTTAGAGTTTCTTGAGGAGAAACATCATCCTTTTAAGGAAATGACTGGGAAACGATGAAGGAAACTTGGAGATGGCGAGGGGATGGTAGGGGGACATTTCTTATGCATCCTCATGTCTCAAAAATGCCTGGGTTTTTAGGGGGCACCTGTCCCCATGGAACACTATTTATAATGTTTCTCATCATTTTATGGATGACATATGATTTGAGGATCTTACAATGTATGATCACATTAGTTTCATGGTTAAATTATATTAAGTGAGTCATTTTATGGCATAGTTGATTTTTTTGTATTTGATTCATTAAAATGATTCTAGTTTATATTTTGGTTGAAAGTTGCTTTCTTTTTTCCCTTCAATTTCTTTCATTTCACCTCTATTTATGTGTGTTTTGGAAAATCAATAGGTTCAAATAATAATAGGCATCTTATTTAAAATCTTTTTCAATATAAGAGCCTTCTAAACCTAAGAGTTAAAGAGAATTAAAATAGCACAATAGATAAGCATTTTGGTTGTTCCATCCAAGGGGCTTCAATAGAATGCAAAAGGGAATGCTTGAAATCTCATGACATAGATATAAAAAGAAAATTATATATTTTTCAAAAATATATTTAAATATGTCTAATCTTAAACCCAAGAGTCCAAACCAAATTCAATGACAAATTTAAATTTCAAAACAATTGATTTTAACTTGAATGCTAGGATATCAATTTTAAACCTCTATTAAGATACCTTAGAGATTAAAAAAACACTCTAATTGTCAACTTGAAATGAATATTCCCCCCCCAAAAATCATACGACTAAAAGAAAAGAATTAGAACCAAAATTGTGGCTAACTAAATCTAGTTTAAATATGAATAAAATGTTTCCAAAAGAAAGGTGAGAGAGACAAGGATAAATAAAACTTAAGCTTACTAATCTTAAAATTCATATAACTTTTAGAAAATAAGTAAATTGAATGTAAATTATTCTTCACTTGGTCTAAAACTTACAATCCACATAAAAAAAAATGTGTTACCATTGAAGAAAGGTGAGACAATATTATCAAGTGACAATAAAAATGTAAAACTTGACTAAGAACACATTATATATTGAATAAGTTATCTATACAATATAAAAGTAAAAGCCAGTAACAAAAGTTGTAGGAAATTGAATGTAGTTTATAGAATATTATTTTTTAATTTAAAAATTATAATGAAAAAAATTATATATTTCAATGAGATACTACTAAAATTAAAAGAAAAATGTTAAAAACACATGTAATTCTAACAAAAGTATGAGTAAAAGAAAATATTTCTCCTTTAAGTTTTGAATTTAAGTATGAGTAAGTTTTGATATTCACCAATGGGCTCAAAAGATTGAGACAACACAGCAAGACTATCTTGATAAAAGCACACTTGTAACTTGAACACACAATATTAACATCAAAATAAAATAACCCACAAGATAATGAAATTAAAACCTATCCCTTCTTAAACATAAAATACAAGAGTTAAGGAAAAAATTAAAAGAGAAAGTAAGCATAACTAGGGTCCTCAATTATTGGAAAGATAGGGTATATTGTGGAGGCTACAACACTAGCTTACACCTACTTCTCCATAATATGTCGTATTAACTCCTAGGTCTATTACTTGTCACATCCCTCTTGTACTCCTCAACTTACACCCCCTTACATATAGGTTCCTTAATATCCTCCCACTTCTCCTATGAATTTCTTACCTCATTATAGTTATGTGAATTATTTCCTTCATGATCCTAATTAGAACTATGTGTACACTAAACTTAGAAAGAAATGGAGAACAAATGGTAGTGTCTCTGTTGCGGCTCTCCCAAAAGGATTCTTTTCTTTTGAGTTCTCGAACAGAGAAGACATTAAAGTAGTTAGAAGTGGAGGACCATGGGTTATTGGGAAATCAACTCTCGCACTTAAGAAATGGTCTTCAAATTTAGATCTAACGGACTCCATCTTTGAGACTGTTCCGATATGGGCTAGGCTTCATGGTCTTCCTTTAGAATACTGGAACGAGGATGTTTTTATGGGGATAGCTAGCTCCTTTGGGAAACTACTATCGATTGACCCAATGACAGTAGCAAGAAAAAGACTGGTGTTTGCTAGAATATGTGTGGGTGTCTCTCAGGAAGCGAATCTCCTCTCCTCTGTGGAGATCCATTCAAAACTTGGTTCTTGGTCGCAAGCTATTGAGTTTGAGACCATCCCTTTTGCCTATTTCAACTGCAGAAAATCTAGCCATTGGGCTAAGCAATGCCCCCTTAAGGCAGTGAAAGAAATGGAAGACCCTAAAAGGGCTTCAAAAGTGGTATGGAAAAAGAAGCAAGGGGAAAAAGTAGCAACAACATCAGTGAGAAAGTAAGCAGATTCTCCTGATAACACTTTGGGTGATGCTGGAAATGAAGGCCCCGCCTTCCAGATCCCCCAAGGTCTGGTAACAAAGTCTAACTCTGATTCTCAAGACAAAGAGAAAAGGGTGGAATGTGTTGGTGGGAACTTAGCCCTGGGAAAGGGGGATGATTCTCTTGATAATATTTCAGGTGAGGCTGGAAAAGAAGGCCCTACCTTCCAGATCCCCCAAGTTTTGATATCAGAGATTAATTCTAACTCTCAGGACAACAAGGAAAGTGTGGAAAGTGATGTTGGGATTTTAGCCCTAAGCAAGGAGGAAGATTCTCTTGCCTCAATAATGAGCCCTTTTGGTTGGGACCCTGTGATGCCAGGGTTGGACAATATTCCAATTCAGGGCCTTTCTCTAGAGGTAGGCATTCCTTTGATCATTTCCCCGATTCGGGAAAATAACTCAGTAGTTGAATCTAGATCGGATGTGGCTCTTATTGAAGTCATTAAAGACACTTATTCGGATCCTAGCTAGGTTAGCTCTCTCGAAAGAAGTAGCTCCTCGCCTTGTGTGAATTGGCTCATGGATACTCTCCCCTAGGAACAGAAATTCTTCTCTGAAAAAGAATGGGAATCTAGTAAAGAATCAGATAGTCAAGAGGACACAAATAGAGAAAAGGTGCCATCCAAGAAAAAGAAGAAAAAAGTGAAAATCAAAGTCACCCCTTGTGGGATCTCAACAAGATCAAGAGCAAAAGCAGACTGTGGGGAAATTTCTTTGGCCAGAGGAAGAAGACCTAAAATTTGGATAAGGGAGCACATTAGCTTTCAAGATATTACAGATGGCTACCAAAAAACCATCCCTGAGATCCTCCTCCCTCCTAAATCATCATGAAGTTATTGTCCTGGAATATAAGGGGACTATATAACCCCTACAAGCAGGATATTTTACACAATTTTGCTAGGGATCAAAAGCCTGATATCCTCCTCATTCAGGAAACTAAAATGTTAAGTGAAAAGGTGGAAAAGATTTCTTTGTTCCAGCATTGTTCCATTCAGGGAAGTGATTCTGTTGGCGCCTCTGGTGGGGTGCTGACTTTTTGGAACTGTAAGATCATAAGAGGTGATCCACTTTTTTTTCGCCCTAATCATGTTGCCACTAGATTTACTCATATAAGGGACAACTTCAGCTGGATCCAGTCTAATATTTATGCTCCTAACTGCAAAAAAGCTCGAAAGGCCTTTTGGAAAGAGCTGGCTGCTTTTTGGAATATCTTTCAAAATGATCCCTGGGTTGTCATGGGAGATTTCAATTCCCCTCTCCTTCAGGGTGAGAAGTTTTATGGTTCTCAGATCAATGAAGAAAGAAAAGAGGATCTTTTGGAATTCATCAACAATTAGGCCTTGATTGACTTGGACTTGCAAGGGAGCTCTTACACGTGGTTGAATCAAAGAGTTATGTCTGATCTAATCTAGGTGAGACTTGATAGAACCCTTGTTTCTGATGTCTAGCTTTTAAATTAGTGTTGTTCTTTGAAAACCCTCCCTAGGATAGGATCTGACCATTTTCCTATTAGTTTTGTTGCTAACCCCTTAAAGATTAAGAGGAATACTCCTTTTCATTTTGAGAAGATGTGGCTTTCCCACCCTCTCCTCCAAGAGGAAATAAGGAAATGGTGGAATATTAATATAGAGGGCACTGCCTTATTTAGAATAGCCAAAAAATTAAGAGAAGTTAAAATGAATCTCAGAAAGTGAAAAAAAGAGTCTTTTGGGAATATCTTTCAAATCAAATATGATCTTCAGTTTAGGCTTTCTGAAATCCAAAACAAAATTCAGAAAGAAGGCTACCTGAATGAAACTAAGGAGAAGGAAAATGAGATTCTCACAAAACTTCATGAGATAATTGCTAGAGAAGAGGAATTTTGGAGATAGAGGTCTAAAACTCTTTGGTTAAAGGCTGGAGACAAAAACACCAGATACTTTCATCTTTCAGCTTCAAAACACAAAGCAGCTAATAAAATCTCCCCGATAGTGGTTAATGGTAGAAATTATGAGGAGGAAGAGGACATCAAAAGAGAGGTTGTTCTATTATTTAAGAACCTTCTGTCTGAGAAAGTGGGAATTAACTTGGAGGATCAAAATCAGTTACTAGAGGCTATTCCCAGGATTGTTAACTCTAGAGACAATGAAATGCTGACAGCTATACCCACTAGCAAGGAAATTAAAAAAGTTGTTTTTTCTGTTGAAGGAAGCAAAGCGCCTGGTCCTGATGGCTTCCCCTTACTTTTCTTCCATTGGTTTTGGGACATTGTGGAGGAGGATATTGAGAAGGCGGTGAAAGAGTTCTTCCACTCTAGAAACCTTTTGAAGGAGTTAAATGCCACTTTCTTTGTTCTTATCCCCAAAAAACTAGGAGTACAGGATTTTGAAGGTTTCAGACCAATCAGCCTCTATAACTCCTATAAAATTATCTCAAAGGTGCTTACCTCTAGTCTACTTCTCATTCTGCCCAATATTATTGCTCCTCAATAGAATGGTTTTGTGCCTAGAAGACAAATTCTTAACTCTATTGTCCATGCTCATGATAATATTCACTCCCTCTTGGTCTCTAAATTGGAAGGATTTCTTTTAAATCTTGACATCTCGAAGGCTTATGACAGGGTGGACTAGAATTTTCTATTTAAGATCTTAAAATCTTTTGGGTTCAATGAAAGGGTTTTGCAGCTGATTGAACAACTCATTACTTATGCTTCTGTGGTGGTTCTGATTAATGGGACCACCTCCACTTTTTTCCTTAGTTCTCGAGGGTTAAGACAGGGAGATCCCATTTCTCCTATCCTCTTCATGATTATGGCTGAGAGTTTTGGTAGGAATATGAGTAAATTGGTTGCTCAAAAATCTATTATGGGGCTCAAACTATCTTTGAGCAATTTGATATGTTCTCACCAATAGTTCATGGATGATACTTTGCTGATGGGTAGATCTGTTGTCTTGGAAGCTAAAGAGATGAGGAAACTTCTAGATACCTATGGAGGAGCTTCTGGTCAAGTGATAAATAAGCAAAAAATCTTGTTGTATTTCTTTAACACACCTTTGCATAAACAGAGGAAGATAGCTGGAATTCTTGGTTGCAAGATAGAGTCTCTTCCTGCTACTTATCTGGGATTACCTCTATGCTTAAAACCTCTTGATTATTTCTGGATCTCTCTGGTTGATAGGTTTGGAAAAAAACTTTTTGGCTGGAAAGGTGCTCACCTAAGCCAAGCTGAAAAACTCCAGCTTCTTAAAGCCTCCCTATAGAATCTTCCTATCTATGCTCTTAGTCTTTTTAAAATCCCAACCAAATATGTTAAAACCATTGAAAAAATTCAAAAGAGATTTCTATGGTCGAGAGTTGAAGAAAGAAAAAGAATGCCTCTTGTTGGATGGGACTTGGTTTGCAGATCCAAAAATGATGGAGGCCTTGGGCTAAGAAAAATGAGACTGCTCAACAAGTCGCTCCTAGCTAAACAGATACAGAGACTATTCTTCTCCTCTGGGGAATGGAGTGAAATAATTAAAAGTAAGTATTTGCAGAATAACAATTCCCTCAAAGATCTTATTGAGAATCCTATTCTCCCAAAAGGATCAAGTTGGTGGAACTATATGATTGATGGGATAAAGGTTGTGAAATTAGGTTTGAAATGGCAGGTTCGCAATGGTAAGCAAATCAGATTTTGGGATGACTATTGGATGCGCAATGAACCTCTGTCTCAAGATGGGAATATCAATAGATGGGATGAGTTTTGCAAAGATACTTTTGGCCTCTTTGTTAAAGATTACTGGTGGGATGGTAAGTGGATCAATCTCCCCTTGATAAACCCTGTTTTGGTCTCTGTTTACTCTTTGAATGTTATCAGATTGTGCCTGAATTAGGAAGATAGTCTTATCTGGAAGTATGAGCCTTCTGGGTGCTTATCTATCTAGTTCGCTTTTGCCTGGCTTTCACATGCTCTTAATCCTCCCCCTCTGTGGTTGCATGCTTGGACTAAGCATCTCTTACCTAAGGTTAACATCTTTTCTTAGGCTGTGCTGCAAAATAAAGTGCTAACTATGGATAATCTTAGCAAAAGAGGTGTTATGCTCCCCAATAGATGCTACCTCTGTAAAAGCAATGCTGAATCAGTAAACCACCTCTTCATCCACTGTCCTTTCTCCTCTATGGTTTGGGACAAGCTTCTAAAATGCTGGCATTTTTCTTAGATCCCCCCAGAGTCGGTTGAAATTTTTTTTGTTCAATGGAAAGCCCCCTCTCTCAACCCCTTTATAAAAAAACTTTGGGCTTTCTCGTTCCCCCATGTGACTTGGGGAATTTGGAAAGAGAGAAACAATAGGATCTTCAGGGATAAGGATTCGTTGGAGGAAATTGTGTTTGAAAGAATTCTTAGGATGATCAAAGAAAACTTCTCTGTTGTTCCCTTCAGGGAGGACAAGGTTGAGACTGTGGTTTGCTCTCCTTATGACAGCCTGATTGCTAGGGAATGGAGAATTAAATAGGATATTTCTAATGTTCCTAACACGACTAAAAAGTCTAGGGAGGAAGTTTGCTGGATTTTTCCTATGGATGGCTGGGCCAAAGCCAATTTCGATGGTGCGGCCAAAGGAAATCTAGGAAAGGTTGGGTGTGGTGGGGTCCTAAGAGATTTGGCTGGTAATTTTTTAGTAGCCGTTGCCACCCCTTTGGGGGTCCAAACTAATCATGTGGTGGAAGCGGCGGGTGCTTATTACATAATCAACCTTGCAGTAGAAATTAAATCCAAAAAATTATGGCTTGAAGGTGATTCTAAAAATATAATAGATAGCCTTTGTGGTAGGTCCTAGCCCGCATTGTCGATTAAAAACTGGGTAGAAGATGCTAAGGTTTTACTTAGTAAATTTGACAGAATAAAAATCACTCATGCTTACCATGAGGCGAATGTTGTTGCAGACTTTTTTGCCAATGAGGGAGTTAAGAGTGATAAAATCCTCACGTGGCACAAAAGGAGTGACCTCCATTCTAATGTTCAAGCTTTAATGGTGCTCGATGCAGTGAATGGAAATTTGGCAGCTCATTGTAATAATGAGGAAGGTACGAGTCATGACTAACAAAGTAAGTAGACATTATGGGGCCGTGAGGATCCGCTATATAAATGATTTACCTTGGCACGCTTTGTGGGTCCTGCAAAGCAAAGGAACTATCTGGAACAGGTTCTCCGTTTGCAACAATATTCGCATCGAGATCTCAAAAATGGGTGGGGAATGGAAGAGGGTTAAACCTACCATTTTCGAGTCACACACCAAGAACACTAAAGCGTAGAGCAAAATAAGAAGGGGTGGCTTACTTCCATTCATTGAGAAACTCCATGGGCCTTAGGAGGAGATTACTAATTTCTTTGAGAAAAATTGGAATAATGGGGAGGTTCTCCTCTTCGGGAGGAAAGTTCAGATTGATGAAGCATTGATAGTGGAGGTGATAGGTATCTTGATTGAAGAGCATAAATTTTTAGGGACAGAAAATTTTCTGACGAAGCTATGATGAGGTTTCCTAAGACCGAAAAGGAGAAACAAAAACTTGTCAAGACGACGAATAGTTACTATGAAGCAGACACCATAAAAGCTTTATGGAGAAAAGTGCTAAGGGTTATCATGGAGTACATCACTCTTGACAACCGCTTCACTAGGGTTTATGGATATCACTTCGTGCTGATCAATCACTTACGGCATAAGGTGCGTGTTTCCATCCCTTTATTCTTGCTCTGTTCCTTGAGAAATAGCTTTTCTAACCATAGTAGGAGCCCTAAAAGATACCTGATTCTTCACACGGGTCTTTTAAGGCTCATCTATGAGCACTTTCAGAATATGCCTGCCCTTTCAAACCCTATAGCCCCTTTGGAGCATGACGAGGATGATACTAATCCTAGTGTATATGAGATTAAAGTTTCTTCTGACCACATCAAGCTCTCTTCGCTTCCCCTTCCCCCCCTTCTGCCTCTGGCCGATCCCCCCAGCCCTTTGGTAGCTGCTCTGTTCCTGCCCCTGGCCACACAAACCTTAATGCCAATTTGGTGGGCTCTAGTTCTCTAGTTAACAAGTTAGTTTCCTACCCTAATGACTCTCCTGTTGTTTCTACTAAAGCAGCCGAGGTCAGTCTTGTGGATCCCCACTTCTCCCAGAACATTCAATAGGAGAACTGTAGCCCTCCCAGAGGTGCGGAGTCGGTTAATTTTGGGGTCAATTATGATTGTGACCCCCCTTTTGACTTCGTTGAAATTGTCAAGAGATGTTCTGTGGACCAATTTAATTCTGCCAAATGGTTATTTTATGAAATCAGTGAGTTAAAGACCAAAAATCTGTCTCTTCATAGTAAGTTGTGGGAAATTGAAGCCAAAGTTGTGTGGCTAATGCAGCTCGAAGTGGAGAAGAATACCGTTGTGAAGGATAACATACAAAAGGACAACACTGTTGAAAAAGATCTTGATAAAATTAAAGGAACCATGAAAAAAATTTCTAATCAGAACTACAGAATTGCCAGACATAACTCTTTAATCATCAAAGCCATGACTGAAAGATTGGAGAAAACCCATAAAAGAGCACTGATTGTCGACCTTGATCAGAAGAAAGACCAGGATGAGGAAGCGGGGATCTCTAGGCGAACCAGATCAAGTATGAAAAGAAAAGCCCTGACTACCCCAAAAATGACTCATATTTTCATGGAGGTGGTCTAGGATATGGTGGACCTGGAAGAGGTCATTGACGAGCTTCTGAAGTCTATGGATTAACTATGGTTGGGCCCAGTTTTGTCTGTTTGCCGACCATCTGATGGCTTTTTTGTAGTTTTTTGTGGCTGTCCATTTTAGCTAGTTTTTATCTCTATGGCAGCCGTTTTGTCTTTCGGACCTCTATTTTGGTCTTTGCTTGTAATGGTACTTTGTGGTTTCGGGTCCCTGTAAAAACCATTTATCCCTTTTATCAAAAAATTAAAGAGATAGATGTGTGATTTTATTGTCGCTTTTCTTATTACTTCTCATTCCACACTATTATGATTACTCTCTCATCTCTCTTATATGATTCTCCCATATCCCTATCACATTGACATAAAAATATATTATTTAAAAAATAAATAATGATAATAGAGACCCTATACATCATGTCTAAAAATTATACTTTTATTTTGACTCACGTACATGTGATGATGCCTAGATAAATTATCTCATAATAGCTTGAAAAATTATGATTTGAATTGGATATACATCTTAAAGCCTAACTCCTTACACTCTATCACAAATCTTACACATGCATTCAATCTTTATCTCAAATACAAAATGGCTCTTAAAGGAACTCTCATACTTTTGGCACACTACAAGTAAGGTCCTCCTATATTTTATAGTTGTTCATATATGATTTTTTCCTCCTAATTGTGTCAAAAGTATGAGAGTTCCTTTAAGATCCATTACAACTATGTTAAGTTTAAATCACATGTACTACAACTATGGGGCTTGTCCCTCCCATCCATAGCCCTACGTGTAAGACCATTGTCAACATTCCTTCCCTATGTACCATTTTCACCAAAAACTCTTTTCACTCTTCTAAATTTGCATCAGATAATTTTCCTTGTGTGACATGTTTGAAAAACTTCTCCTCAAAAATTATATACATAATATTACCTTAACATATAACTATTACACTTCTTTTATTAATTAAAACTACATTGCTTTTAATAACTCTTTTATCTATTCCTTTCTTATCACTCCTTATGCAATACTAAATTTTATCCAATTCTTTTATTTCTATCACATGCCCTTGCCCATCCAACTATCATGATTATAATTCAATAAAAAGAAATTTGAAAATTATATATAATTTATTTATATTATTTGATTTCATAATTTAAAATATACCAAACAATTGGTATTCTTCAAACCAGATCCAGACTGTAAAGAAGCAAACCAGAGATTTAACTCTTAACGAGACTTCTGATTCAATGTATGCATAAATCAAATTTAATATAATCTGGTCACCGTGACATTTTCAATGACGATTGCAGTCGGCCGACTTATAGTTAGAAGTTCCTGTACGGGCGTTATGCAGTACGTCTTCGTTTGACTTCGTTAATTACATTGATTATGTCATTGGTTTAATTGAATATATTTCAGGTAGTTGTATAACTTTTTAAAAGTCACACAAGTATTTGCGTTTTTTAGCAGGTTGGATTTTAAACGATAGAAAGTTTCTAATTCTGGTGAGGGCGTTACACAAGACTTTTCAAAAGCGTGTACGTACTTCTCCAGTTTCCTCCACTATTTGCGTTCCTTTCTGACTTTTATTTCATTTGGTTAATTGAATATATTTTCAGGTAGTGTATACGTCGCTAATAGTCTCTCCAATGTTTTGACTTTAATAAATTAGTTTTAGCTATTTGGTTTTAACTTATTTTTACGTGTTTTAAAATGTTTGAATTGAATTATGAATAATTTCGTTCAATTTATTTATGTCACATTTAAGCCTCCTTATCCCACTCTATATCATATTTTACCCTTTGCTTATATTTATAATCTATGTTCCATGAAGTTTCCTGATGTAAACACAGGGGACCTAAGTTTGGGGACATCAAAGGGATGGCAGGGGGACAACGATGGGGGTTGACGGGGGAGTGGCACTAAAATACATATAGTACTTGAAAAATTAGTTATAAAAAGATGTATAACTGTAGAAGCCTAGGGAATAAGTAAGCTTTCAACACATTGCAATGATTGCATTGAACTATTAGTAGCTATTAAAGTTTAAAAGTAAATTTTAATAGTGAACACTAAAAATCAAAATATAGACATCGAAACAAGCACTAAAAGTTCAAAATTTCATAATCATGATTCATAATTCCAAGCAACAAGGTTCAAACTTCAAACTTCAAAAACAAAATAGTAAATACTAGATAGTAATACTAATGACTCATGACTCATGAGTCAATGGCTAATGGCCCTTGATGCCTCTAACCATCCCTATGCTCCATTGCAATCTCCTCATCACTAGAACTGCTAGACCACACATTTTACTCTCTTCCTCTTGCAAGAATGAAGAAGCTCCTTTTGGTTTACTCTATACTATGCTTGCTCCTACCTTTGTAACTCTCCTTGCAACTTGTAGCTCAAAGCCTCAAACTCAGACTTTCACTTCACTCTTCCTCTTCATGTTCAAACTATAGCAATGAATTTGTGAATAAGATTGAGACAATATGTCTCTCTTATAATTTTTTTAAGAGGCCTTGGGAGTTGGGTTTGGCTTTGGGTTACGGTTAACTCTTTGAAGTGACCTTTTTCCTCTTGTTTTTAAAAAAATCACCAAAATAAATGTTGTGCCACAAGAGTCTTATATGAGTTTCCTAAGGTGATGAGGGACATTTGGGAGTCTCAGGGATGTCTGGGAGTGTTGGGGACATCCCAAATTCCCCTTTTGGAGTTTCTTGAGAAGAAACCTCTTAGAGTCTTGGGGATGTCTAGAAGTCTCAAGTACGTCCCAAAGTCCCCTTTTAGAGTTTCTTGAGGAGAAA
>VDFB02009105.1:0-10176 GCA_007258455.2 Sequoia sempervirens | reverse complement strand
GAGACATTACACCGAAGTCTCCCTTTCATCAAGAGCTCATTTTACTTCAGGGAGACCTTGCTTGGTTGGTGAGACTTCATGCCGACGACACCCCCCTTGTCGCTGAGACATCACTCCGATCAGTGAGACACATAGAAACTCATAGCGACTGAAATGTCTCGGTGACCCTTTGGATTTCAAATGAACAGAACCAAATTGCCAGTCGGCAAGATAACAGGAGGGTCTCAATGACTTTTTCCTTGAGGAGTTTTATACTGAATGGGACTGACGCATGCTTTATAGCTGACTTCCTTGAGAGATATCTTCAGATGATTGATTCAATTTTGCAAAACAAATGCCTCAGTTAGTCCTTAGAGCATATAAAATACATTATCATAAAATACACTATTGCTTATGATTATTTCATTCAATTTTTAGCAAGAAGAAAACCAACTCAAGGTGAGACAGAACCAAAATCTGATAAAACAAAATACAGACCCAGGAGGAAAATGAAAGAAATTCCCAAGACCAAAGCCAATAAACAAAGGCAATGAAAGAAAAAAGAGAAGGGGGACCCATTTTGTTCCAGAATAAAATGGGGTGGTGCACATGAACAAAAACTTGACAACTAAAGACCCTTAAATCTGAAATAGAAGGCTTTCTACCTATCCACACTTCATAAGGAGTTTTATCAACAAGATTTGAACAAGGAGATATATTAACCAAATAACATGTAGTACTTACAGCTTCTTCCCAAAGCATCTATCAAGCTTAGCACCACTCAACATGCTCCTAGCTCTTTCCATCAAGGTTAGTTTATTCTTTCTACTACCCCATTTTTTGGGGAGTATAAGGAGTACTCTTTTTCTAAACAATACCTACATGCTTACAAAACTCATCAAATTCCCTAGAACAATATTCACCCCCATTGTCAAATCTCAACACTCTTATCTTATAATTTTTTTTCTTCTCAACTAAGGCTTTAAATTCCTTAAACTTAGTGAAAACTTCAAACTTTGCATGCATAAAATAAATCCAAGTGTATCTTGACACATCATCAATGAAAGTAACATAATAATGATATTTTCCAAAAGATTCAACATCCACTAGTCTAAACACATCTGAATGAATGAAAGAGGTAATAATCTCTTAGCTTTATTAGTCCCATTAGGAAAATATGATCTATTCTATTTACCAAACACACAATGCTATCAAAAATCATTTTTACCAATAGAATAATCATAAATATCATCAACCAACTTTTTATTCAAAATGGTCTTAAGACCTTTTTCACTAATGTGACCCAATCTATGGTACCATAATTTACATTCATTTTTTGTGCCAATTATATTAGCAGAGTTATAAAAATTGGAAGAATTAAGCCTAAACAAAGTCCCAATCTGAGATCCTTTAGCTATCACCAAACTCCCTCTTACCAACCTGCAACCAGACTTGTCAAATGTCACATGCATTCTAGAATCATTCAACTTGGATAATGAAATTAAGTTTCTTGCAAGTCCTAGAATATGTAAAATTTGATCAAGGGTTTTAACCCTTCCATCACTGAAACACAACTTTACCTTTCCCTTACCAAAAATCTTCTTTGTGTTGTTATCACCAAGGAAAAATTCTCCCCCATCATAAGCTGAATATGAATTAAACCACTCCTTATGAGGATTTATATGATAGGAGAAACTTGAATGAATAATCCAAGCATCATTACTAATAGTGTTAGCAGAAATAAACAAAGCATCAGAATCACCATCTTCTAAGGACTTTTCTATGGAAATATTCAAACTCTTTTCCTTGTTTTTTGCACTCCTTCACATGCCCTCTCTTACCACAATTCCAACACTTTACTCTACTCTTCCCAAGGGTTTTAGAACATCCTTTAGACTTGTCTCTCTTCTTGTCTCCTTTAGGCCCTCCTTTTTCTTTGGACCTTCCTCACACATGCAAGGCATCTTGGGAGCCCGCATTCATGGACTTTCTCCTCATCTCTTTTGAAAGAAGTATACAAATGAGACTATCTATTTTGGTTCTCTACCACCACCACTTATAGAAACAATTAGATTTTCCCAATATTTAAGTAAAGAACAAAGCATCAAAACACATTTATCTTCTTCCTATATCTTAACATCTACAGATGCAAGCTAACTTACAATCATATTAAAAGAATTTAAATGTTCTACAATAGAATCACCATCCTTTATTTTCAAAGAATGCAAACATCCTTTGAGATACAAATTATTAGTTAAACTTTTAGTTTAATAGATATCACCTATCCTCTTCCACAAATTGTATGTGGTATATTATTTTGAAACATTCAAGAGGATTGAATCTACAAGACACAATTGAATGGTTCCCCATGCATTCTCATTCATTTGTTCCAATGTTCATCAGATATTTTTTCTGGTTTCTTTTCAATCAAAACTTCCAACCACCAATCTCTCTCTTTAAGGAGATACTCCAAATTCAAATTCCACATCTTGTAACCAATTCCATTGAACCTCTCAATATCTAGACAAGAGGTAGAAGCCATGGTTTACAATATTTCATAAATCTACAAAAAACCCACAAAGCAAAAGCTCCCACTGTAGCAAAAAACCTTCAACACTCAAGAGAAAAGTGTCTCTTTCTCAATAGAACCATTAGCTCTAATACCAAATTTTGTAAAACAAGGTGAAGAAATCTTGCAATAAGAACTTTAACTAACTATAATTACAAATTTGAATCAAAAAATTAACCCTTATACTTATGTGATTGCAAAATTAAAATAAGAAATAGAAAACCATAACACATGACACCAAATTTACGTGGAAAAAACCCTAAGGGAAAAAACTCGACCACATAATGAGAGAGGCAAGTATATTAATAATCCAAGAGAGATTACAATAGTAATGCACTTCTCTGAATAACTCTGTAGAAATTGGCAGCATCACGTTACCCTACACAACTCAATGAATAACTCTAGCTCAAAGCCCCAATTTATAGAAACTTGTGGGGATGAATACCACCCTGGTATCACCAAACAATAGGCAATAAAACCACCTACAAAAACCCAATGAATACCTCCTTGCAACCACCAAATCCACCCAAAATAGAAACTTACTTATTCTCTTACAACTTTCATAAGGCATCTCTCATGCATTGGTTCCTAGGGAAGGAATCTCTCATAAATATAATCATAAACAGTGTCATAGTCATCATAGAATCTTATGACAGTTGTCATAGTGTCATATATACTCTTACAACTTATGATGGATTTCATAAACCTCCAAAAATAGGAGAATCCAAATGGAATTCCTAGCCATTTTTCCCTTTTCCCAAAATACAAACGGTAACAATAACTTCGTCTTTACATGAGTTCTTTCACCATTGTTGGTTAAACAGCTTCACCTCTTATGGGTAATTTACAAAACACATTAGGAAAACAATTAATTAATGGATTTATAAGGTTGATGTCACCTAAATCCTAATAGTTCAATAGGTTAGTTGTAACTGCAACATCTAATAAAATTCCTCTATTCTTTATGCTTTGATGGATGTCCATACCCTATTCCAATGCTCCAATTTTGGCACAGGAATGGAGAATGTTGGTGAAAGTTGTGTAGTTTGTCTTTACATCTACCAATTGCATTTTCTCAAAAGTTTCTAAAGCTTTTAACAAAAATCCACTTTTTGCATATCCTACTATCATTGCATTCCATGAGATAACCTCTCTTTGAGGCATTATATCAAACAATTCACATGCGTTTTCTATGCTTTCACATTTTGCATAAATGTCTACTAGAGCAATTCCAACTATAATATCTAAAAAAATCCTCCTTCAATGATACTTTTATGGATGTCCATACCTTGTTCCAAAGCTCCCATTTTGACATAGGAAAGTAGGATACTAGCGATAGTTGTGGAATTTGGCTTTACACTTGCCAATTGCATTTGCTTGGAAGTTTCTAAAGCATTTTCAAAAAATCCATTTTGTGCATATCATGCAATCATTGTAGTCCATAAGATGACATCTTTTTAAGGTATTATGTCAAACAATTCACATGCCTTTTTCATGCTTCTACTTTTTGCATCCATATCTTTTAAGGCACTTGCAGCTATAATATCTAAGAAATTTCCTCTATCCTTTAAGCTTCAATGGATGTCCATACTATTCCAAAGCTCCCATTTTGGCATGGGTAGGGAGGATGCTAGCAAAGGTTGCATAATTTGGATTTAACCTGACAAATGCATTTGCTTGGAAATTTATAAAGCCTTCTCAACAAATCCATTTTGGGCATATCCTATAATCATTTTAGTTCATGAGACCACATCACTTTGATGCACAATGTCAAACACTTCATGTGCCTTGTCTATGCTTCCACATTTTTCATACATGTCTACTAATGTAGTTGCAACTACAACATCTAATAAAATTCCTCTATCCTTAATGCTTTTATGGATGTACATACCCTATTCCAAAGATCCCATTCAATATAGGTTGTGAGGATTTTGGAAAAGGATGTAGAGTCTAGCTTTACACTTGCCAATTACAATTGCTTGAAAGTTTGTAAAGAATTTTCAAATAATACATTTGTAAATATCTTGAAATGAGGGCATTTCATGAGAATACATTTCTTTGAGGCATTATATCAAATAGTTTGTTTTCTTTGTCTATGCTTTCATATTTTCCATACATGTCAAACAAGGTAGTTGTAACTGCAACATCTGACAAAATTCCTCTATCCTTATCCCGATATGGGTGTGCATAGCCTATTCCAAAGCTCCTGCTTTAGCACAATCAGGGAGGATGCTCACAAAGGTTGAGTCTGGCTTTACACATGCCAAATGCATTTTCTTCAAAGTTTCTTCATTAGGAGATTGGATGTTAAAAATGTGGGACTATTAGCGATAATTTTGAATTTTTTTAGTATGAAATCATGAATGTCCTTGGAAAATATTACAAAATAATTGGGTTTTGGAAAAAATATACTGGATGGCTTCAATCTACATGCTAAAAAAAAATAATCTTGTGATTATTCTCTAGCCTGATGATACCACACAAGTACCTAGTGACTTCAAAAAACTTGTAATACATGAATTTGATAACCTTGTTCCAAAGCCACCATTTTTGGATAGGTAGGGAGAATGGTAGCAAAGGGTGTGGAGTCTAGATTTGCACCTACCAATTGCATTTTTTTGAAATTTTCTAAAGCTTTGGACATCCTTCTGATTATTTTCCATGGATTTTCTTAAATCATGTGACAAAGAATTGGTGGAAGCCATTTCATAGTGGATGAGAAGGCCAAGCCACAAGCAATAGCAATAGGGTGAGATGACAAGACCATAGGGACAAGTAGATATAGATGAACAAGAACTTTGTATATGTATTCATGAGCATCCAACGGCCGCTTATATTTATTGCCACACAGAATGAATGTGATGAAATATAATTGTTGTCGAATAAAGTTTGCACCCTTGCTAAGCTATCAACTATAGCAACCTATCGACACATGGGAACACTTCGAGGTTGTGGGTGACTTGGAATGAAGTGAACCTCCAGATTATGGGCTGGTTCCCCTTAAGATATCTTGGGAAAAACTGAAGAATGATAAAGGAAAAGAGTAAGAAAGATGTACTTGAATCCAAAACCTATCACTAACAGGTGATACACCAAAGATAAACATATGACAATACTGCAGAAAACTCACAGAAAATCTCAATAGAACTAAATAATCTCACAATACAGAGATTTATGCTTATAAAAATGAGTCTATGTAAGGTTCCGACTATTCTAGTGCTTAACACAAGGAAAACAAGGTGTCTTCACATATATAAACGCAGTAGAAAGAGATCACTAACATAAACCAGCTTTATGGCATAACATTCTTTGCATCCAATACTGAAGGAATCTGATAAAATAGAGGATTACACAGGATTTTATCATGCGACTCACAAGCAATACTGAAACAACAAAGAAAAACTAAAAGGAAATGACTTTCTATTAAGAAAATCAGGAGTCCTTGTGTTACAGGTCTGCAATATTATGAAAAAATGAGTTAAAAAGTCTGAATAGTGCTCTCGGCAGTCTCCTAACTAAGAACTGTCTACAAAAAGGAAAAAATGCCATATATACAACCAAAGGTCGGCCCCTTGCATTAGGGTTTCCAAAATGAGTTGGCACCTGGACACGTCGGCCCCTTAGGGTTTACCAAAATATCCTTCCGAGAAAAAATCTCCCATAGATCTTTTGATTGAAATAAATGCAATGTCGATGTCTGTCGGTGAAGAGTTACCCTTATAGAAGCATTCAGATCTTTAGCAGCAACCACCGCATTCATTTTAGATCCTCGTGTCCTATTGAGCTACTTTGGCTGCACCTTGAATTCCCTGAGCTCACTCTGATTCACGTGGCATTCATCTAGGGTTGACATTCTCTATTTTTCCATGGCTCGCCTCAGCTCCCCCTAGTTGGTCGAGCATTTTCCACGTAGGCTTTGCAGCTAGTAGCTGGTCAAAAGTCTTTTGAAAATAATTGCATCTCAGCGAGACACTAAAAATGTCTTGCCGATGCGATTAGGTGTTTCTACAGCTATCGGCATATCATAGATCAGTCGGTGAGAGCTCATAACGAGCCACCAAAGTTATATCGAAGTCAGCTTTGTCATCGCCCTACAAGACATCATCGAGTCGGCAGGACCACATGGCGAGCTCACTCTTCTCCCCCGGGCTCGAGCTCCTTTGCAGTCGGCAAGACATCCGTATATCGGCAAGACCTTATGCCGATGCACACTAGTCTCCCCGAACTCTCATCTTTCGGCCAGACTCTGCTAGTCGGGAAGACTTCATAGTGAGGTCCGCTAGTCATATCGATATCTGCTTTTGTCATTGAGACACCTACACTTCGCCGAGATCTCTTGTAGAATCTCTTTTCCTTCGGCAAACTCTTCATTCGGCAAGACACCCGGCGAGACCCCCTCGTTGTCGGCGAGACATTAGCCTATCGGCCAGATCTCTTGCTGGGCTCCTCATTCTCTTGGCAATGAACCTACTTTGCATCCTGTCGGGGAGATATTTGGCCTTCGGCAAGACATTATGCCGAAGGTTGAAACTTTCGGCGATCTTGCTTTTTATTTGGGAGGCTCCATTGGTCGGTGAGACCTTCGCTGACTATATCTTCTATGTCGCCTAGACTTCCCAGTGTCGGCAAGACCTTAGGGCGATATCCTCATCTCCTGGTGAAGGCACTCCTTTGCATT
Source organism: Sequoia sempervirens (assembly GCA_007258455.2). Classification (NCBI taxonomy): domain Eukaryota; kingdom Viridiplantae; phylum Streptophyta; class Pinopsida; order Cupressales; family Cupressaceae; genus Sequoia; species Sequoia sempervirens. Next base: position 2,950 of record VDFB02009105.1, on the reverse strand, counting down.
GAGTTTTTTCAAAAAACTGGCGGGGGCCGGGTCAAGACGAAAACGGAACCGGGACCGGGGGGAGAAAGGGGGGAAGTAAAGATAGAAAAATCCCGGCAGAACCGGGATCGGGACCAAAACGGGGGAAAAACAAAAAGAGCGGAACTCGTGATGGTAATAATAGAACCTAACCTTGGAAAAGTTCCAAGTCCAGGTTCTGACCTGGTTCCGCCCCCGACAGAACAAAGAAAAAGGCAAGAAAGCAAAAAGGAAAGAGGGAAAAGACAAGGCAAAACATAAAAAGAATGAAAACCCACCCCCAAGCTGAAGACCTGCACGCTGGGCTCAACCCTCTTGGGAGCCACATTTAATCCACATGTTGAATTGAAACATCATTTTCCCCTACATCTGATTGAGCCCATAGGTGAAGAAATGGGTAACAATAACAAAAAAAATTCAATGGTGGGGATGTTTTTCATCGTCTTGCATCCCATTTCTACCAATTTTCAGCATTTGATGTCCAAAGTAAACCGGTTCACTTCAAATAGGATACACCTTCGGCATAAAACAATCAGATTAATTGTTTCAATGATTGGTGATATTTTAATGGGAAAAGACCAATGGATAAAATGATATAAAAAAATAAAAACACTCTTATATTTAATGATTTGGGGTGTGATGTTTGTGATAGAGACACTCAACTTGCAATACCTATTGCTATAAAAGAAAAGGACGTATGACATTATAAAAAACCAAAAACTTTGGCTATGATAAGGTCTTTCATTAATGGACACGTGTTTCAACACATAGAAGGGTATAAATTTTCTTTGGATGCCCTTCAAATATAATGAGATTTATATGATTCCTACTCTAAATTAGAATTCATTGAAATTATTTTTGTTAAAAAGGTGTAGGACAACTGAGAGGGGGTGAACCAGTTGTCACAAGATTCAAAATTAAGACTTCAACACTTATCAATTTCACAACCATACTATTATGTTATTAAGAAAGAGCATGAAACACAAATAACAAAAAGTAAATCAACATAATGAACACCAGATTTTTATGTGGAAAACCCAATAAGGGAAAAAGCATGGTGAGGGTTAACTCACAATATAAAATATTATAAAACTGAATACAGAGATTCACTACCAAGGGCTCACTGTCTAGAAGAGGACTCACTGTCCAAGTGCAAAGGCTCACTGCCTACAAAAAGGACTCACTGTCCAACAGGGAGGCTCACTGCCTACAAATACAAGAGAGAACAAAAGATCCACCACAAAAATTAACACACATCCACAACTTGAATAAGGATTGCAAAAACCTTTAGCTCACTACTTTCAGGAATCCAACACAATAAAAAACTGTTGTCTCAACTCACTCACACACACTTCTTTTCTTATGATTTGTGGCTCACTTTCGTCACTTTGCATCACTCTGTCATACAAATCTTCATAATTTGACTTGCTTTTATACCATCCTCAACCTTAGAAACATTCTCCAAGCTCGGCCACAAATACCTCATTTCATAAATTCAAATTAGGTCGGAAACTCAACATTCCCACGGTGGAAAGGAATGAGAGTGAACCAATAAAAAACAATTTTTCAAGATTAGAAATAATATCTTGAATCAACCACACACTTCCTTCTTTAAATTTTATTCTTCAAATGAAGTGTAAACACCAGGTCGTCCAAACCTAATGAAAACACAAATGAACATTCATGTACATGCTTCCCAATAAGAAGATGACACACAGACTCCACAACACGCTTCCTTATGCATGAGACTACATCTCGGATTCCTCCAGATACATCCGCAACAACAACAAAAAACTTCAAACATTGAATACCTTTCACCAATCCATCTGGATTGTAAAAACTTATACTGCAACACTAAAACATGACTTCCAGATCACCAAACTTCAAACATCTTTGCCAAAACATAGAAAAGACCTTCACAAGACATATCCCAGATTCACAAGATCTGAAACAAAATAGTAGAGGATTGCACAGCAGAAACATTTCTCCCAATCCATAGAAGATCAACTTTGCCAGAACAATTCACACACCGGTGAACGTAACTTTCATGTACCATCAAACCAAAAGCTAAAACTCAAGAGATATCACCACTAGATCACCATTATCAAATCTTCAAATCCTCACAAGCATAGGATCAACACAGAAGAAATTTGGAGCACATACCAGAGCACATTTTGAACACATTCATCACTTTGACTTCTCTTCTTTATTAATTTTCTCAAAAGCACTTGTAAACTCATCAAACCAACACATCTGCAACACCATGAAGATATCTCCATGTACTCACAACATCTTAGCAACATCTCAACTATACATGTACAATATGCAACATACTGAACTATGTTGACATCAATGACAACACCACAAAAAATTTCTCATACTTGCAACAATCTCCCCCTTTGTCATTGATGGCAACACATGATGTGAAAAACCATCAAGGACAAAATTTTACACAATATCTTGAGAGAACACCTTCTCTTCCTCTACAACTATTTTTCACATGACTTTCTCCCACTTTGACATCAATAGAAAATATCAACAACTCTTATCACTCCCCCTTAGGGGTACACTCATACTGCAACAATGGAAACCTTTTCTACTCCCCCTGTGAAGTAGACCCATTTATTAGTCTAGATAAATAAGGAATCTATGAATTCACTGGACTAATGCACCTTCATGTGCACTTAGTTTGGAGGGCCAATGACCCCCAACCTCTCCCTAAGATGCTCAAAAGTATCCTTTGCAAGAGCCTTAGTAAATATGTCTGCAATTTGTTCCTTTGTTGTCACATACTCCAATCTGACTTCATTCTCCAACACTTTTTCTCTCAGGAAATGATATTTATTTGATAGATATGTTTTTTTTTCTTGAATGCATGTAACCGTGTTCTTGTGTTTATTGCACTTGTGTTGTCACGTAAAAATAGAAAAAG
>VDFB02009104.1:0-11321 GCA_007258455.2 Sequoia sempervirens | reverse complement strand
ATATGGGATTATTGATTTACTTTCTGGTTTTATCTGGATCTCACATTCTTCATGTTCTTGTGTCCAGAATTGTAGAGGATTAAGACTGCAACAATTTTCTTCAAATAACTTGGTTATTTTTTCAAAAGGATTTGTTGTCTCCTTATTTTCTTTACTAGATTCTTGTCTCTTCTTTTTCTTAGCCTGGTCAAATCTGTGATTTACGATTTTGAGTGTAGGAATTTCAATTTGACCATCTTCATGTTTTAAAGAAATCTTGTGCTTCCAAAACTGGAGAGGCTCATATTTAGTGAAAAATAAGAATCCTAGTAAAACATCATCCTCTAGGTCATTATATTCAATGAAATCTGTAATGAATGTTTTTCCCATAATTTCTATGTGTACATCTTGTGCATACCTGCCCATGTGAATTCTTTGTCCATTTATTGCATAGCTTTGTGGTAGATCAGTCTTTTCTTTCCAGAAACATGCTGGAATTGCATTAGTCTTGGCTAATGATCTTGATGATCCTGTATCCACAAAAGCGTCTAATGGAATTTTCTTATATCCATGAAAACATAGATTTATCCTGATGTAATTTCCATTATTTGCAAGCAATAAAGAGCAATGTTTTTCTCTTTTATCAAAAGGGGCAAAAGGGTTACTTTCTTTATGGCCGCTGCTATTTTCTGCTGACTGAACCTCTGATGGTTCTTGTTCTGCTTGAAAGAGAATGTCTTTAATTTCTCCCACCTCTGCAGAAAGATTTCTGATTGCTTTCTGTTGATCTTTTAATAATCTCTTAATGTCAGAAACATCATTGAGTATAAGATCAAACTTCTTAAAAATAGCAATAATATCTGAATCTGCAGAAGAATGCTTATGAGAAGAAGAACTTTCCTTTTTATCTTTTCTCTGCCATGGTGGTATTTTATACCCGTGATCAATTCCTTTAGACTGATGAGCAGGAGGTTTTGAATGTAATTGGAGCTATTTCTCCACATCTTTCTTTTCTTGCTGTAACTGCTTCATCTTGGCTAAATGCTGATGTACGACTTTTCTTCTTTCTTCTCTTGTACAGGCGATTTTGTAGGGGTCTTTGGATTTTTCAATCTGAATTTTTGTATTGATGTCACCAATTGTGGTTTTTAGCAGAGTGACCAAAAAATCATCATCTGACTCAGAACTTAGTTCTAGACTGCTGCTACTGCTTGAATAGGATAGATTCTTCAATTTTCTTCTATCTTTGGTTTTCAGCATAAAATTAGAGTCAGGGATAATTTCTACAAGCTCAAATAAATCTGTTAGCTGATCAGTATATGGTACAATATCCCACTCTGGATTTGTTTTTTCAAAACAAGCATATATCTTTGTTCCAGGGTTTAATTTCTTGGGACAATTAGTTGCATAATGGGGTCCATTGCAAATGAAACATTTGACCCTTTTATTTGATGAAGTATTTCTTCTTCTTAATAACCAGGGAGGGTTATGAGTATTTCTTTTCTGATAGGGAACTGCTCTATAATGCTTTCTTTTGCCATATCTACCATGCTTGCTTCTTTTGAATGTAAATTCTCCATCATGGTAGTGCCGTTTTTTCTTAAAGCATTTATGACATCTGCAGTTTTGTCCACAACCTTTTTTCTTTTTGAATTCCTTCAATTGCTGGAAATCTTTTAACTGGTTGATTGGAGGAAGATTGCAAAATTCTTTCAGATTACAAGTATAATTATATTCTTCTTTATTTAGCTGTAATGCTCCTAAGAGACATTGCTTTTCTAACTTGTATCTAATCAATCTTCTTAATGTAGGAAAACTGACATCATCAAGATGCTGATTTTCTTTTCTGATGATATAATCTTGTGCCCAAGCACCTAATCCACATGGTAATGAATTTAGATAATACTGCTTAGTGGTAAGATCATGCATCTTATTAGCAGCTACCATGTATGATTCAAACATACAGTTATAAGCATCAAATTTTGCCAAATTTTTCAGCTTCATAGACTGTAATATCTTATTTGCTTCTACTGCTTGATTAGATATATCATCACAAAATAATTTAGTTAATAACCATTTGAATTCATCAAATCCAGCTTGAAAGATATCATCCTTTCCTAAATTTTTAAGATCAACCAAAACAGGATCTGTAGGTTGTGTAGGAGTGACTTTAGGGAGAGGTCCAACATCTGGGAGATTATTCCACCAGTTGCGTAACTTTCCTGTCATTAGTCTAACTGCATACAGAACTTTCCCAGGTTCTGTCCATGTTCCTCCTCTTTCAAAGAGATTCTCTAATGTATCTGTCCAAGTGCAAAGAGCTTCATAAGGATTGACCAATTTATCTATATTTAGAATATAACCACTAGATGCATAAGGTCGCATTTGTTCTGGTCTCAAATTTTTAGTAACTGGCTCTTGCATTTCTATATCCATGGAGAGTTTCTTGAGAGATTCCCATGGTTCTTGTTCATTAACCTGCTGATAAGTGGACAGATCTATGAGATTTAAAGGATCATCATCATCAGAAGGGATAGAAGATGAATGATCAGTGTTGTCGGTAAATGTAAAACCAGTATCAGAAAGAGAGAGTTCTGAATCTTTATTTTCAAAGATTGGTTCATCCATATAAACAGGTTCTTGTGTATTAGGTTCAACACCAATTTCTTCTAACCAATCTTTCAAAGGTTCTTTCTGTTCTTGTACTGGAAAACATTTTTCTTTACCTACTGAAGTGTGCTCCTTAGGGGGTAAGAATATATGTATGGACTTTTTCTTAGAAGAAGAAGTCGCTGACGAAGCTGAAGAAGATTTTCTTCTCTGTATGAGGATCTTTTGTTTATGCTGAGGTTCTGGAATATTTACCTTTGGGGGTTGTTCCTTTTCTTCCCCAGAGCTGCTACTATCTTTGCCAGTCTGTGTCACCCTAATCTTTTTTGTATATAATCTGACCTTTTCCAAATTTTTAGAAATATTGGATAAAAGAATATTTTTCTCATCAGCATCATGCTCTGGAGTATGTCTCATTATTTTGCTGATTTCCATAAATATGGTCCCGGATGGTTATCTCGGAAATGTTCTTGAGCAGGAGATGGCTTTCTTAATCTTTGGTATGTGAACTTTGATAACATCATAGCAGCGGCAACTTGTTTGACCAAGATCCACAAAATGTTCAATGTTTTTAATCTTGAGGAGAGAATGTTGTTGTTGATCCTAAAGAATATATCAATCTTATCCTAAAGAGTATTTACAATTATCTACATAATGTTTAGCATCATTATATACATCAATGTTATTGCTCTTGTGCGAGGAAAGCATATTGTGAAATCCAATTCCTTTGTGCTTCTGAATTCTTTTGTTTTCTTCCCAAATCTGTATGAATCTTTGGTTCATACTTTTCCCAATGATTTTTATCAGGATTTATTTGCACAAATCCTTCTGTTGGGGGCCATCTTCTTGGTTCTATACTGATTATCTCCTGTTCTTGATGGTTTATTTCCATCTTGTATTTATGTCTCTTCTCAGTTTCTGCTCTAGGAAGATGCTTCTTAAGAGGTTTTTCTCTTAACATGCATCCTTTTTCACTCATCTTTGTGAGTTTTATCCCTTTCCCTTTTTTATCAGACTGGGTCTCTGGTTTAGATGTTAAAGCTAGCCTTTGGCTGACTTGTCTAGCCAGTCTATCTATCAATTCAGGGTTGTCTAAAGAAGAGGGGATTTCTTTATATAGAGGAAACCGAGAGGATTCAATGTTTTCTTCAGGATTAAAATCAAGGAATGGCTTATTTGAAGTAGTTGGGAAGTTTTTTGACATAGAAAATGATCTTGATAAGCGAGGTGCAGAATAAGAGGTTGAGGGTCTCTCCGGTTGGACAAACAAAGGCTGTTGGTCAGGGAGACTCTGGAGGTCAATGCTTGCTAACCTTCTACTCTGGACTTTAGGCCTTTCAGAAAATAACCGAGTAGGGGGTAATGGAAGGTTTTGGAATGATGGTTGCGATTTATGGATTTGTTGTTCAATTATAGGAAACCCTATATCAAATCCAGTTGCATCTATATGCCTTCCATGGCTATCTACGTTAGCATTAGCCTCAGTGTAACTGACACCTGCTGGAAAACGTGAAGGAGGGAAAACAATATTTAACAGCCTATATACACACCTACCACCTATAGTAGCATATACAGAATCAGGTTGCAAAACTATTCCCTTAACCTGTAATAACAAACAGAAAGCCGACTGTACATATTTATCATTGAGATTGATGGTGAAATTCGGACGAACTGACATTAAAGCATCACCACCATTTTCTTCATCAATAGATTTTACCAATCTACCTTTAAACTGTGCTATGACAGCTTGATCCCAAATAGTACACCGAGTATCTATAAGAGTAGCAAAATATTTTGCTCCTATATCAAAGTTGAAATGTGGATGAAGGATTATATCAACTAATGAGAAGTGGACATGAAAATATCCTTTCTCCTTCCATCTTTTTATATCATCTGATAATAGAAATGGTAAATATACTGGACAAATTCCAACTCCAGAAACTCTAAGGTTTATCTCTGATTGCCTAACAGAATGCATTACTTTTGCCTTTATGCCCTTTTCAGGATATAAATCTGAGATCTTAATGTCTGGAAACTTAAAATTGCCTTTATCATCTATAAGTTCATCTTTATCTTGAAAATAGTTATGAATCACACTTGAAAGAGAGCTACTTGCATTCATTGAGCGCTGACTTGCCATAATGGAGGAATAGACTTACTTGGAAGCTTTGAATCCTTTCACTGCTACAATTTCTGACTTACTGCTCACCCTTGGCGCCTGTCCTTCGGCTAAAGCGGGATTTACGGTCTTACTACAGGTCCACAGTTACTCACGATAGCTCCAATGCAGAATACTAGCTCCGATGACGTACAATGGGGGTTAACCAACTCAATGGGGCAAAGCTAACTTCAAGACAACAATAACAACTACAATAAAGATTCCAATGAACATTCCAGTTTTTAAGAACAAACTGAATCCAGACGAACAATGTGGTTCTCTCAGAGTTTGTATGACTTGAGATTCAAGTTCAAAAGACACAGGCATAATCTGTAGTACAACTAGGCTCTGATACCAATTTGCGGAATGCAATTAACAAGAGTTCTGGAAACAAAAGTGATAGATACCAAATCCGATCACACAGATTACACAGATGAAACAGAAGAGAAATAAACAAACTTTGCATTCAAAACTTGTTCCACTATGAAAACTCATTACAATATAATCAGATTCTGATCATCCAGATCGCACTAAGCGCAGGAGAGAGCATAAGTCTGATAACCTAGACTCTTCTAAGACTCTTTCAAATCTTCAACTCGGTGTGTCGAGATAGGCGTCTCCGAGGTCCTTTTATAGCAAAAGACGGATTCCATCGGAGCGGAACTTTAACCTTCTCTTCATAATATTTTGAAATCCGCCAATAGAAGAGTGCCAAAAAGCATCTTATCCGAAGCACCGCCTAAAGGGTAAGTGCATGAACGAGAATAAGAACCAACCGACAAGAATTCCTGTAGCCATTATAAAGTGGCGTGAGCAAGGAATCTTCAACAACCGTGATTAGGACTCGTGTCACGTACACGATGACTTTACACCCAAAAGTCATTATGGGTTCTGCTTTTTTGTGGATAGGTAGCATCCTATCTGTCACATCTTAACGTGGGTGACGTCACGGCATAGACAAGCCCATATGCTAGCTTCCAAAGGGAATAGGATCTAAAAGATCATCTGGTAGCTCGGAACAAGCTTTTTCCCAATCTTCCTGAGTGGCATTGAAGGCGTAATCTATTTGTACCATGTAGTCATTTGAATAGGCAATATCCTTTTCTATTCTGGCTGCAAGCAGGGCTGGCCGAAGAGTGACTTCACAGTTCTGGATCCTGACTTCAGCTCTCCAATTTTGCTCTAAAGGATAATATTCAATCCTTTGAAAGTAATAACCATTATGAGGATAAGTTTCTAGATAATCTGTAAGACCATCACAGATTATATGCGTTAAACCAGGATGTAAATGTTCAAAGAATTCTTCCATATCTTCATTGAACCTGCCACCAACTAAATCAGCATAATCTTCAAAATTGTCTTGATGTAGAGAGATGCGAGTTATAAAACCAAATTTGATTAGTTTTAACAAATTCATTTCTCTTTTTAGACCAATTCATACCAAACAATCTTTTAATTCTGATATGAATCATCTGTCTTCCACACCAGTAGCTGATTGGGGCGAATTCCATCCCAATTTCTTTCTTGAATCCATCTTCCTCATCAGGATCTAAAATAACATGGTTAAATTGATATTCAATATGCCTTCTGAGATAGATTAGCCATTTATTTAAGAAATATGTCTCTAATAAGACAATGATAATGTCCTTAGGAAGTGAAGGGAGGATTTGAATATTCCCCTGGCCGAAATCTGCAATATACATGGCTGTTCCATCTGGTCTATAATATTCACATCCTTGAAATTCAAGGTCAGTATAAATTGAACAAGCCATTTCTCTGGTAAGTGAATCTGCAAGAGGGTTGAGCTCACCTTTTATCCATTCGATATTAAAATCATATCCTTGGAACTCAAAATACCATCTAGCAATCCTACCTTGAGCAATGTCTTCATCTGGTTTCTTTGTTAGCAGATTTCTCATAGGTTGGCTGTCTGTGCAAACAGTAAAATGGACTGGTTTTAAAAAGATCTTGAATTTTTTGATGCCATTTTTTACTGCTAAGATTTCTTTCTCATATATGTGGTATCTAGTTTGGGTGTCTGTGAATGTGCCAGATCTATATCCACATATATCTTTTTCCCCTGAATTTCTTTCCTGTATCAACACAACTGACCAAGTTTTGTCAGAAGCATCAGTGTATAAATATAATGGAAAATTATCAACTGGATTTTGGAGTGTTAGCAATTGCTGACATTTTGCCTTAATCCGTTGAATTGCGTCTGTTGCATTATCAGACCAGTGTTCTGTGTTGTCCTTTAGATGATGCTGGATAATTCTCCTATCTTCAGCTAATCCTTTGTAGAATGGTGAAAGATAATTGAGACAACCTAAAAATCTTTGAATCTGCTTCTTGTCAGTTAAAATATCTGGAAATTTTTGAATTCTGGCAAGAATATGAGGCTGTAGCATTACCTTTCCATCCTGAAAATGCAATCCTAAAAAATCAATTTCAGAAGTACCAATTACCATTTTCTTTGCTGTCAAGCAAATACCATGTTTTCTAATGGCTTGGTATAATGCATCTAAGTGCTGCATGTGGTCAACAATAGAATCTGAAAATAATAATATATCATCTATATAAACAGCACAAAATTCTTTTAGATGTCTGAGTGCTTGGTCCATTCTGCGCTGAAAGTATGCTGGTGCAGTACTGAGACCAAAAGGCATAACATTCCATTCATATAATCCTTGTGGGACAGAGAATGTTGTTTTGTATCTGTCAGATTCTTTTACCTTGACCTGCCAAAAGCCTGATTTGCAATCAAACTTTGAAAATATCTTTTTATTTGCAGCTCTTCGGATTAGTTCTGAACTAAAAGGAAATGGATAATTAAATGGAAGAATTATCTCATTTAATGGTCTGTAATTAATACACAATCTCTTTTTTCCCCTTATCTGTTCTGCTCTCTTGTTTACTAAGAATGCTGGACAAGAAAATGAACTCTTACTTTCTCTGATGAAATTTCCTTGGAGAAGTTCCTGTAATTGTTCATCTATTTCTTTTGTCTCTGATGGGCTAAGTGAGTAAGCTGGTTCATATGGGATTATTGATTTACTTTCTGGTCTTATCTGGATTTCACATTCTTCATGTTATTGTGACCAGAATTGTAGAGGATTGGGACTACAACAATTTTCTTCAAATAACTTGGTTATTTTTCCAAAGGGATTTGATGTCTCCTTATTTTCTTTACTAGATTCTTGTCTCTTTCTTTTCTTAGCCTGGTCAAATCTATGATTTACTATTTTGAGTGTAGGGATCTCAATTTGACCATCCTCATGTTTTAAAGAGATCTTATGCTTCCAAAACTGGAGAGGCTCATATTTAGTAAAGAATAAGAATCCTAGTAAAACATCATCCTCTAGATCATTATATTCAATGAAATCTGTAACAAATGTTTTTCCCATAATTTCTATATGTACATCCTGTGCATACCTGCCCATGTGAATTCTTTGTCCATTTATTGCATAGCTTTGTGGTAGATCAGTCTTTTCCTTCCAGAAACATGCTGGAATTGCATTAGTCTTAGCTAATGACCTTGATGATCCTGTATCTACAAAAGCGTCTAATGGAATTTTCTTATATCCATGAAAACATAAATTTATTCTGATATAATTTCCATTATTTGCAAGTAGTAAAGAGCAATGTTTTTCTCTTTTATCAAAAGGGGCGAAAGGGTTACTTTCTTTGCCGCTGCTATTTCCTGCTGACTGTGCTTCTGATTGGTCTGCTTGAAAAAGAATTTCTTTAATTTCTCCTACCTCTGCAGAAAGATTTCTGATAGCTTTCTGTTGATCTTTTAATAGCCTTTTAAGGTCAGTAACATCATTGAGTAAAAGATCAAGTTTCTGAAAAATAGTAATTATATCTGAATTTGCAGAAGAATGCTTAGGAGAGTCGGAAGAAGAAGTTTCCTTTGCTTTTCGCTGCCATGGCGGTATTTTGTATCCATGATCAACATCTTTGGAGTGATGTGCAGAGGGCTTTTGTTGTAATTGAAGCTATTTCTCCACATCTTTTTTTTCTTTGTCTAATTCTTTCATTCTAGATAGATGTTGATGGACGCCTTCTTTCTCCGCAAGCTAGTTTGTAGGGGTCTTTGATTTTTCAATCTGAATTTTGTGTTAATGTCACCAATTGTGGTTTTCAACAGAGTGACTAAAAAATCTTCATCTTCATCGGATTCGGAACTTGGTTCTGAATCACCACTTATTGGGGACATCATTCTCCGAGATCTCATCATAAAATTAGAATCAGGGACAATTTCTACAAGCTCATATAAATCAGTTAGCTGATCAGTATATGGTACAATATCCCAATCTGGATTTGCTTTTTCAAAACAAGCATATATCTTTGTTCCAGGGTTTAATTTCTTGGGACAATTAGTTGCATAATGGGGTCCATTACAAATGAAACATTTGACCCTTTTATTTGATGAAGAATTTCTTCTTTTTAATAACCATGGAGGGTTATGAGTATTCCTTTTCTGATAAGGAACTGCCCTATAATGCTTTCTTCTTTTGCCATATCTACCATGTTTACTTCTTTTGAATGTAAATTCTCCATCATGGTAGTATCTTTTCTTCTTATAGCATTTATGGCATTTGCAGTTTTGTCCACAACCTTTCTTCTTTTTGAATTCCCTTAATTGCTGAAAATCTTTCAACTGGTTGATTGGAGGAAGATTACAAAATTCTTTCAGATTACAAGTATAATTATATTCTTCTTTATTCAACTGTAATGCTCCTAAGAGACATTGTTTTTCTAACTTGTATCTGATCAATCTTCTTAATGTAGGAAAGCTGACATCATCAAGATGTTGATTTTCTTTTCTGATAATATAATCTTGTGCCCAAGCACCTAATCCACATGGTAATGAATTTAGATAATACTGCTTAGTAGTAAGATCATGCATCTTATTAGCAGCTACCATGTATGACTCAAACATACAGTTATAAGCATCAAATTTTGCCAAATTTTTTAGCTTCATAGACTGTAATATCTTATTTGCTTCAACTGCTTGGTTAGATATATCATCACAAAATAATTCAGTCAATAGCCATTTGAATTCATCAAATCCGGCTTGAAAGATATCATCTTTTCCTAAGTTCTTTAAATCAACCAAAACTGGATCTGTAGGTTGTGTAGGAGTGACTTTAGGGAGAGGTCCAACATCTGGGAGATTATTCCACCAGTTGCGTAACTTTCCTGTCATTAGTCTAACTGCATACAGAACTTTTCCAGGTTCTGTCCATGTTCCTCCTCTTTCAAAGAGATTTTCTAATGTATCTGTCCAGGTGCAAAGAGCTTCATAAGGATTAACCAATTTGTCTATATTTAAAATATAGCCACTAGATGCATATGGACGCATCTGTTCAGGTCTCAAATTTTCAGAGACGGGCTCTTGCATTTCTATATCCATGGAGAGCTTCTTGAGAGTTTCCCATGGTTCCTGTTCATTCACTTGCTGATAAGTGGACAGATCTATTAGATTTAGAGGATCTTCATCATCAGAAGAGATAGAAGATGAATGGTCAGTGTTGTCAGTAAATGTAAGACCAGTATCAGAAAGAGAGAGTTCTGAATCTTTATTTGCATAGATTGGTTCATCCATATAAACAGGTTCTTCCGTTTCAGGTTCAACACCAATTTCTTCTAACCAATCCTTCAAAGGTTCTTTCTGTTCTTGTACTGGAAAACATTTTTCTTTACCTACTGAAGTATGCTCCTTAGGGGGCAAGAATATATGTATAGACTTTTTCTTAGAAGAAGAAGTCGAAGAAGATGCTGAAGAAGATTTTCTTCTCTGTATAAGGACCTTTGGTTTGTGCTGAGGTTCTGGAATATTTATCTTTGGAGATTGTTCTTTTTCTTCTCCAGAACTACTACTGTCTTTTCCAGTTTGTGTGACCCTAATCTTTTTTGTATATAATCTGACCTTTTCCAATTTTTTAGAAATATTGGATAAAAGAATATTTTTCTCATCAGCATCATCCTTTCTAGATGTCTCATTGTTCTGCTGATTTCCATAAATATGGGTCAGATAGTTATCCTGATGTTCTTGAACAGAGATAACTTTTTTAATGCTGGTATGTGTTTGACCAACATCATAACTTACACTGGCAACTTCATTTGACAAAGATCCACAAAAATGTTCAACATTTTTAATCACAGAGAAATGTTGTTGTTGATCTTCAGAAATAATATCAATTTTATCTAAAGTATTTACAGAAGTATTTACAGAGTGTTTGACATCTAATGCTATGTCATCAATGTTATCTTGTGCAGAAGCTAACCATTGAGAAACCCAATTCCTTTGTGCTTCTGAATTCTTCTGTTTCCTTCCCAAATCTGTATGAATCTTTGATTCATATCTTCCCCAATGATTTTTATCAGGATTTATCTGAACAAATCCTTCTGATGGGGGCCACCTTCCTGGTTCGACACTAATTATCTCCTGTTCTTGATGGTTTATTTCCATCTTGTATTTATGTCTCTTCTCAGTTTCTGCTCTAGGAAGATGCTTTTTAAGAGGTCTTTCTCTTAGCATGCATCCTTTCTCACTCATTTTTGTGAG
>VDFB02009102.1:0-23901 GCA_007258455.2 Sequoia sempervirens | reverse complement strand
AAAGGCCAATGTAAAATTAAATTTAAGAAATTAATTCTAAGATTCTCTTTTACTCATCCTAATAAATGGTAGAAAAATCTTGAACGGAAATTACTAGTGGACTATATTATGAAACTAAAATTAAAAAAGCAGGTTTAAAATAAATAAAAAATCACACCAGAAAGAAAGAAACTAATTTTTAAATGAACACAATTATAATACTATAAACTTACCTCTTCCCCATAGAAATGAGGGGATTCCACCAAGATGGAATTCAAACCGTTGACCACTAACCGAGAAGCACTTAGCGACTGCCAATAGATCTACGGAAACAGCTGATTTTTAATGCTTAAAAGTTTGAAGGGAAGTTTCCTGAGAAACGAGCAATGCAGGTAAAATGCAAAAATCTTCGTTCCACAGCAATAATATCCTTAAACGCGACCAATCAAATCAAACAAACCCTGCCGCGAGGGATACGTTCAGGTCTGATTGAGACTGAAAACGGGGGCGGCCTTGACTAGACCATTGACGGCAACTCTTCACAGGAAGACCGTCTCCGTCTCATAGACGCAAATTAGAGCAATATCTTTTCTGTGGATCAAAATAAAGCTGTGTCTTTTGATTATAACCAGGCAAATTCTGAAACAAAGGGGAAGGTTTCTGTTGTGACAAACACAGAAGCCATGGGTGTTCCATGGGTTTTACTATTTGTTTCCTTGGTTTTTATGTGGGTGGATGGCAGTCAATCACAAGAACAGACAAGTACAGTGCTTAGTCTGTCCTATGATCAGCTAAATTCTTCTGGATTCAAACCCAGCGATAACCAGTATTTGGTTTCTCCAAATGGTGTGTTTTGTGCCGGTTTTTATAACTTGACAGCCAGTGGTTATGCCTTTGGTGTGTGGTATGCCAATGATTCAGAAAGGACTCTGGCATGGGTGGCAAATTCAACGTCTTTGGTGGGCAGAAATTCTTCTCTCGTCTTAAGGAACAGAGCTCTGTCAATTGTAGATGAGAAAGGGCTGATAGCCTGGACTAGTGAGAATGTTTCTGGTTCTGCAATGGACCTTACCTTACTGGATACAGGTAACTTGGTCCTCAATACAAGCCAGCCCCTGCCTGCTTGGCAGAGCTTCGTCGAGCGTCCTACAGATACTCTTCTTCCAAACCAAAACTTCACCAAAGGCAGCAGACTGGTGTCGAGGCTTGCAAACGGTACTTATGGCAGTGGCAACGACGACTATTATCTTTCTTTAGACGCAAAGTCCAACAAAATCAGCTTGTATTACATGGAGGAACTGCAACCGTACTGGCAGTCAGACGGCAGCTTTCCAGCAGTTAACCTGGACGACAATGGATTCCTCAATACAAGCAGCGTGGATAAATCTAATTTGATCATGGCGTCCGACGCCGGCGAGGGTAACCGCTTGAGAAGGCTCGTTTTAGAGAGCAACGGGAACCTTCGGCTGTATAGCCGGCAAAAGAATTCCCCTTCTTCTTCATGGGCTATAGTGTGGGAAGCGGTCTCAGAGCACTGTACAATCCATGGGTGTTGTGGAGAGAATGCTGTGTGTAAGGTCAACCAATCGTGGGAACCAGAGTGCCAGTGCCCGCCCGGTTTCGAGCACAGCCCTAGCGATAATCGAAGCTGCAAGGCGCTCACTGATATCAAGGACCCCTCCAATGTAACATTTGTTCCGCTGGACTACGTCAATTTTGACGGAATAAATTTTCAAGAGATGCCGGTCATAAGATTACAGGAGTGCAAAGATTCCTGTAAGCAGAACAGCAGCTGTATGGGTTTCGCGCACAATTTGGACAATGGAAACTGTGTCTATCAATACGGCAAATTGTTGAACGGGTATTGGTCTCCAGAAGCGCACACGCGCATGTATTTGAAGGTCTCTGGAAGCGGGGAAGAAAATTATAAGAACCCCTTTTATGGACTCTTCTCCGTAGTCGAAAATGTTTGTCCATCTCTGATAAAGCTAGCGTTCCCCCGGAAGGATTCGGACCACACAACACGAGATCTCGCAATAATCTGTTCCTTGTTCGGCGCGGAGCTTTTGTGCGGAGTTCTTGCTTTCTGGGCATTTCTCAGAAAGTATTCGAGATTCAGAGACATAGCACGAATATTCGCCCTGGATCTTATGCCTTCCGGAGGGCCCAAGAAGTTCACATACGCAGAGCTGAAAGCAGCCACGAATAACTTCAGCGACAAACTGGGTGAAGGAGGATTCGGGCCGGTATACAGGGGGCTTCTGCCCGACCAGAGGCAGATTGCAGTGAAGACGCTGCAAGGCCTTCAACACGGGGAGCAGCAATTCTGGGCTGAGGTCACCATTATAGGGCGGATCCATCACCTCAACCTTGTTCGTATGTGGGGCTTTTGTGCAGAAGGGGAGCACAAATTGCTTGTATACGAATTCATACCCCACGGGTCGCTAGACAGGCATCTGTTCTACGGGGACGGGGCGAATGTAATGGATTGGGGCATCCGATACCGCATAGCGTTGGGTGTGGCGAGGGCCATCGCCTACCTGCACGAGGAGTGCCTGGAATGGGTTCTCCATTGCGACATCAAGCCGGAGAACATTTTGCTGGACGAGAGCTTTTGTCCCAAGGTTTCCGATTTCGGTCTGGCAAAACTGGTGGAAAAAGAGCGGAGTCTGAGCATGTCGACCATCAGAGGAACGCGAGGGTACTTAGCGCCAGAGTGGTTTGAACTCAACCCAATCACCGCTAAAGCGGATGTGTACAGCTTTGGAATGGTGCTTCTCGAGATTGTTAGCGGAAGAAGGAATATGGCTGTACCCAATGGTCCCTTCAATTCCGAGATGGAGAGCGGTGACTGGTATTTTCCTGCTTGGGCTTTCGATATGGTGGTGACTGAGAAGGTTGTGGGTGAGGTGGTAGATAAAAGGCTCGTCGGAGTAACAGAAAATCGCAGTCAGTTGGAGGCGGTGGAGAGAATGGTGAAGACAGCGTTCTGGTGCATTCAGACTCGGCCCGAGGAGAGGCCTTCTATGGGGAAGGTCGCCAAGATGTTGGAAGGCAGCGTGGAAATCGAGAACCCACCTAAGCCTCAGCTCATGTCTGAAGTCGATGGAGATACCAAGCTATCTTATAGCGGCATGGCATCCATCAAAAACTCTGCAATCAGCCGCCCTTAAGATACCCAAACCAGGTAATCCCATGCTTGTTTCAATGAATTAATCTTACATGTTAAACCCAAATGACTTACGGTTAAACACAATGGTTTTTGCCAAAGAGGCATGTCTGGTTAAAGACTGTCTGAGTTGTCCTGTTAAACATTACTCTGTTATCGTTCCATTAGTCTAGCGCTCAAGTTTTTGAGTCTCTACAAGGTGCCGCTGCAGCTTTGGCATCTGGTCACATGCTTAAAGAAAGTGCTTTTGTATGGTGATTATTCACTCTAATATATTTTATTCAATAAAATAAAATAATGTATAAAGTTTTTAAAGTAAAATAAATGTGAGGGACCCCTCTTGAAAGCCATCAAGCACTTTGCATGTAGTACGGTTCTCTTTCAAGTAAATAAATATTTTTTATTCAAGTCAGAAACAATCAAAAGTTTAATATGATTTAATTTTTAGAAAGTTAAAAAGAGTTATAAATTGAATTTATATAGAAAAATACAATAAATTAGTTTACACTATTTTCAATTTTTGATAATTTATCAAGTGTAGTTGAATATTGAAAATATTAATTTTAGTGATTTAATAATATTAAAAGGTGGGAAACAATATTGTATTATCATCCATATATATCATGTTTAGGTGATTCAAGTTACAAATTTGATTGCTATTTTACATTTCCTTTATAAAAAGTTGTCAACATACTAAACTTTCAATGACATAGTAAAATAATAATTTTAAGGCAAGGATTGAATGTATTGAAGTGTATTACAATAATGATGAGTAGATGACAAATGTATGGAAAATAGTACAAATAGGGGTGAAAAGAACATAAGAGCATGTCAATTGTTGATATGCAATTTCAACTAGACATTCCAATCAAGATGAGCATAAAGCTAGATGAGATATGGGTGGATACAAAAAGATGAGGGTGAAATTTGAGGCAATTATTGGGAGCCAAATTTTGTTGATGAAACCAAATATTTGATTAACCTAGATAATTTTTTTGAATAGACTTGACTACTTAAGCCTTACTAGATAGTCAATAGTAGTAGATAACCAGTAACAATAGAGCAGTATTTATGGATCAAATATCTAGTTCAAACACATTCATCAAATTTGATTTCCTCCCTTGTTTTCTTTGCTTTTAGGCTTAGACCTACAATTACAAGTTCATGGTGGAAGCCACTAACAAACTTCACTTTTACAATATAGTTGATGACTTTATATTATAACTTGTTTGAAAAAATTATGGCTTTTAGAGAGGATGTCCAATTTTCAGATATCTAATTTTTCCAAACTTTAAATGTATTTTAAAAATCATTTAACATTTTTCAAACATGATGTCTCACAAGTTTGATAATTTTTTTGATAAAATTAGGGATGTCTATTTTTCAAATATCTTTTTTTTCTTTCATACTATAAACTAATTTAAAAAATCATTTAACATTTTTCAAACATAATGTCAAACAAATTTTAAAAGGTATATCTACTTTTTTTTTCAATATCTTTGATTGATTAATCTATTTTGTTATGATTACTTTTGTTATTCGCTTTATAAATCCTAAGTCTTTCAAATTATATTTAATTATGTGATGATAAATGGTGTCTTGTCTATAAACATCATGGAATGAGTTAAGATGGATACCAATTGAGAGGGAACTTTTTTTATTTTATTTCATATCTAGGATGTTTTTATTATTGTGTAAAAGGACATCAAATAGTGAGGCTACATAAAGTTGGTCAAAACTAGGAGTTGTAAGAAGATCTTCCATTTTTGGTGATATGACAAGGCAATCAATAACCTCACTTGGTTAGTTTGGTCATTATGATAGAATCTATGGCATCTATGATGTGCAAGACAGTTGTAAGATGTGTAAGGAGATTTGCTATTTTGAGAGGCTTGAACATGACTATAGCTCGTTGGATTTTTGTTATGGCTTGCAGTTTTGGGTTCTAACTATTTTGGGAAAGTACTTATAACTTCTTATTTTCCATTTTCCTATTTATTATAGGTATGAGATAGTGGATTCATATGGTACTTTCTAACTACACTTATGGTGTTAGATTACTATCAAACTAGATGGATAAGTATATTGTATTAATATACTATCTTTGAGGATTAATACAAGTGTAGATCTCTTTTGTGGTGGATTGCTTTTGTAAGGGTTTATTCATGTTCATTCAATATTATATGCATAATTTATTGAGTTTTCTAATTTTATACTTATTCATTATTTCATTAAATTAAATTTTATTAGCATAAACACATTTTAATTAGATTTAATCTCTATTGTTAATATTTTCATTGTGTTGTTTACCCTATCTTTCAACAATTTGTATTAGAGTTTCACTTGATTTAGAAAATGATGTCTTTCTGAACAATATGAAAATGGTGATGTTACTTTATGGCCTAGGTCATAGAACACCACTATTCTCCTATTGTCACTCAAATATGTCCTAGGATCCCAAATTGGATTGACTATGGGTAAACCCACAAAACTGGTTTACAATTCTATTGAGGAAGGAAAAATGCATTTTCGGATAGAAAACACTTTAGGGGAATCACTAGAACGTCTCGAACCCCCTCTTTAATGGGCTTATTTTTTAATTGCATTAAAGGGGTGTTTGCTAGAACCTCCTTTTTCCCCCCTTTCCCCCTCTATCACCAAAAATATCCAAATTTTTTCCCTTCGAAGCTCAAACTTTGAGGATGAAAATGGAGGAGACTTCACACACCCAACTAGATGATAGTAGTCCTTAGATCGAGCTATCCAACAAATATAGTTTTAATATGTTTTGGTTTTATTATATATATATATTTTTAGTTTGATTAAACATAGGTTTTTCACCGAAAATCAAGCTATCTGTTCTACAAATGTGGAAAAATAGCAGATTATCAATTTTTTTTTGAAAAATATTAGTGCACTAGATATTGAAATCCTTGATCCAACAAAAAAAATTGAATTTCGATACATACAAAAAACGTTATGTTGTATACAGTCTGCCTATGTCTAAATTGTAATTGGTTTGACTTCAAAACTTGATTAAGAAAAAATATTCAATAAAATGCTATGAAACCAAATGAAAGCACTAGATATCATAGTTACAAATCTAAATTAAAAAAATAAATATCCTTCATAAAAAAAAGTTATGTTGTATACGGTGACCATCACTCCTTAAAAATGGTGTTTACTGAAAAAAAACTAGTTTTTGAAGGAGATGGAAAAAAAGTGCAATCTGATTCCAAATTTTTTGAAAAAAATATATTTAGAATCTATAGACAAAATGTCACAAATCACTAGTTTGCATCATCTTCAAATTCCTCACGGTTTACTTGCTATAGGTGCTTGAAAGTGAAGATTTAGTTAGAAAAATTTAGTTCAGTGTCCGGTTTGGCCAAAAATTGTAAATCGGTATTGTGGGATCACCCCTATCAATAGAAAGGGTGAGTCAATTCTCAACAAGGAAGACCTAGGAGGGGGTTTTTTAGGCTTTGAGGGGCTCACCACTTTAAGTAAAAGCTTGGAAAACATAACTTAACATTCAACTCACAAAACCTAGTAATACAAGTCAAATGAAGAGTGTGAATGATGAAATTAGACAACAAGAAGTTAGGGTATGTGTACCTAGAAAGTCTGGAAATGTAATGAAGATTCTAGAAATGAACTCCTGTAGTAGAATATATTGTGTTCTTGGAGGGAGGGATATCAAACAATCTCAGAGGAGTCTCAACATGATACTCTCTTGATCAAAAGTAGAGGATGTTTCATTATTGTGCGACAAAGAGATCTCTTGTTTAGGAGACAAT
The DNA here is from genome assembly GCA_007258455.2 of Sequoia sempervirens. Taxonomy (NCBI): domain Eukaryota; kingdom Viridiplantae; phylum Streptophyta; class Pinopsida; order Cupressales; family Cupressaceae; genus Sequoia; species Sequoia sempervirens. Next base: position 16,953 of record VDFB02009102.1, on the reverse strand, counting down.
GCCATACTTACACAAGACCCTTTAGATTGCGAGATTTTGTTCTCTCCTATAAAGGAGGGTGTAAAATCTAACAAATTCAAATCATTAGTGTTTTGTGAGATGACATTGACATTAAACAAAGATTTTTTTGTTTGTTTCGTTTCTTTTAAAGGATAATAATCAAGACCACTAGTGTCTATCAATTCAGGATGCACTATTTTTAAAGTTGAGTTAGAGGAATCCTTTGTGAGAGTGTTGATATTGAGTGAAGGTTTGTTTGACGGTTTGATTTCTATCAAAGGACAATAACCAAGACCACGGGTTGTTTCTTGCATGTTAGGCTCTATAGGGACACATATACCTTGTTCTCTAGCACCACATCATTTTCCACTATATCCATGTTGTTTCATAAGTTTGTAACCTTTTCCCTAAATCTTTTTCATTTCTTTAGGATTTAGTGGTTGTTGATAGTCAGTTTCATTGAAGTTCATTGTATAATTTTCTTTTTCTAGTTCTAAAGTGGTTGAGGTGGATGCTTTCAAAGGGTCTTCCAAAATTTGTGTTGACATTATCGCTTTTTCTTTTCCCTTGTCTGAATCTTTGTTTATGATCTTGTATTCTCCCATGAATGTTGGTTTGAAGTCTAAGGAACCCCAATCATATTCTAATAGCTTCGTAATTTCCTCAATATGTTTTTCTTTGTCCTCCTATTGTATGAGTTCTACTTGTGTAGTTGGTGTCAATGTTTTCAAAGGGATTCTCTTTACCTTTCTCAATGTTCAAATAACTATATGGTTCAGGATCGACTTCGATTGTATAAACTTTGTTGTTGCAGACATATTTCATGATACAATGAAGGGTAGAGGGCACATCATGCATCTCATGAATCCATGGTCTACCTAGAAGAAGATTGTATGAAAGATCATCAGACATAACATGGATTAGGGTTTGTAATGTAACTTTATCAACTTTAATAGGTAATGTGATCACCCCAAGCAGTCATTTTCCCACATTATGAAAGCCACTAATCGATAGAGAGGTGGGTTGGATTTTGGATTTATCAACACCAAGCTTATCCAAAAGGTTTGTACTACACACATTTAAGGTTGAGCCATTGTCAATAAGGGTTTGCTTTATCCTTGTGCTATTGTATTGAGCTATGATCATGAAAGCATCATGTTGTTTTTACACTTCCAAATGAGGGAGATCACTTTGGCAGATGACAATGTCAACATTTATTCCTTGATTCATGGTTGCTATGTCATTCGAGTTTGCACTAGAGGGAACCACAACTTGTTGCAAGGCTGTTTGAAGCATAGTGTGATAATTAAGTGAATTCTAAATTAGGTACCATAGGGATATCTTTGCAGGAGTATTCTTAAGTTGTTCAACAAGATCATACTCCTTTCCACTTTGTGAAGATAAACGAGGGGCACTAGGCAAATAGGATTAGGTAGTAGGAGGGATGTTGAAGGTCTTTGTCTTGGTTGTAGATTGTTCCTAGTGTTGTATGTATGAGCAACGATATTGTAACTCGGTTGCTGCGAAACATTGTTCTCAGGTGGTTTGAGGATAAGGATGGGTTTGTTTTGAACTCGTGGTTTTTGAGGTGGATAAATGATGAGTTTAGGCTCAGGAGAGTACTCCAAGGGGTATCTAATGTGCATAACCTCAGGAGACGTTTCATGATGTCTTAGTGAAGGGGAGTCTAATGTCACTTCATCATCTTCATCTAAGGAAGTCACATTACTATTATTGTCACTTTCTTCCACCAAGATGTCTTCCCTAAGAGGATAGTTTTTAGAACTGCAAGCTAGAGGTTCATGACATTCAAAGGTTGGTTCTTCTAAAATGACTTCATCACAAGTAGGGGAATGATCAATGGCATTCTCTTGTTCAATAATGTTTTCTCTAGAGGGAGAGAGGAAAATAGGATTCTTGTGACTCTCATAGCTTTGATCTTTTAACATTGCAATATCTTCTTCACAACTAGAAGAGATATCAAGAGAAGGATAGATGTAATTGTCTTGATTGCCAGTGATTTCATTCTTGTTTTCTAGGGTCACATTCTCTTGTGCCATAACTTCTACACTAGTAGGAGAGCTTTTAGGAGAGAGGCAAATAAAAGGTTCATTACTCTCCATTATTATGTCATGTAAAGTAACTTCATCACTAATAGGGGAAGCATCAAGAGAAGGACTACTATGGTTTTCATGATTACGAATAGTTAAATGATTTTTTTTTGAATAGGTCTTTCCAAATGTTAGGGACATTAGGAAGGAGAGAGATAAGGTTATCACTTTCAATCCACATGTCCTCCTGAAAAATGTGATTTTCATGATCGTTCATGATTGTATCCTCTTTTACTAAATACTTCTTGCAATTAGGGGAGGTGTTGAGAGATGGATTTGGGATAAGCAAAGTGGTGGCAATGATCTCATCTTCTTGTGTCATACTATCTTCCCAAGGGGAAGGAGAGAGATTTAAGGTTATCACTTTCAATCCACATGTCCTCCTGAAAAATGTGATTTTCATGATCGTTCACGATTGTATCCTCTTTTACTAAATCCTTCTTGCAATTAGGGGAGGTGTTGAGAGATGGATTTGGGATAAGCAAAGTGGTGGCAATGATCCCATCTTCTTGCGTCATACTATCTTCCCAAGGGGAAGGAGGAGAGAGACATTCAAGACTCTCATGATCTGCAATGATTGTGTCTTCTTTCACCAAGATACCTTTGTCTCTAGTAGGAGAGGCATTAGGAGAAGAAAAATTATGGTTTTCATGATTGTCTATGCTTGTATCTTCTTGTATTATATCATCCTCACCAATAGGCAATGTAATATTAAGGATTATGTCAATTATTTGTTCTTTTTGCTCTAAGATGTTCTCATAACTATGAAAGATAGCAAAATGATGACTAACATGTTTCTTAATGACATCATTGTTGTACTCTAAGTTGAACTCATAAGAGGGGATTCACTTATGCAATCCATTTTTAACTATATCAAAGCCACATCTCTTGAAAGAAAACATGTTATCATGGAAAAGTAAATAAAGTGCAATTCTATGACCTAAAGTGAAATGTTTAAATGCAGTTTTTAGATTTGAAACAAGGTAATTTGCTGATTACACTATGCAACAACCTGAAAGATGAAATGTTGTAAATGCAAATTTGGAATTGAGAAATGCATGAAATGAAGCACTTTAAGTTGGATTTATAAAAATGCATGAAACAAAAAGTAAACCCACTAAAATAGATAACCAATGACAACAAACAAAAGCACAAAAAAGTAGATTTAAACCTTGAAAATTGGAACTTCAAATTCAATAGGGACTAAGACCTAGCAAGGGTGTCTTGGTCCTATTGGTGAATTTTTGAGGTTCCAAAAACTAGAATAGAAAGCAAGTAACCCAGATAGGGTTCTGAGCCAAAAACCCACAGAGGGACTAAGACACCATTAAGGGAATTTTAGTCCTAGTAGAGGATTTTTTCATAAAGACAGTAAAACCTAAGTTGATAATAGTGTTCCTAGGTTGCCTACCCAGGGACCTGATGTTTAGAAACAAAAAAGTGTGAAAATGAATGCAAGAAAAAGTGACTAATGACAAGCACTTGGATGCAAAGTTGAATGCAATTTTTTCAATTTTGAATGCAATAACAGTGTTTCTAAATACAATTAGGATGATTAACAATGCACTTTTCAGTTTTTCAATGAGATAAAATGATGCAAGAAAGCAAAAATGCAACCTATATGCACTTTCACTAATGCAAATATGAGAAACCCTAGATGTACTTTCTCTAATGCAAGATGCAATGCAAGAATGAATGCAACTTAGATCTAGGACCTTAATGAACTCCAAATCAAAAAAATGAATGAATGTTCTAAAGTGTCAGGGTCACCAAAATGAACAATATGAAAATGGTGATGTTATTTTATGGCCTAGGTCATATATCACCACTATTCTCCTATTGTCACTCAAGTATGTCATAGGATCTTAAATTGGATTGACTATCAACACAAAGGGTGAGTCAATTCTTAACAAGGAAGACCTAGGAAGGGGTTCTTTAGGCTTTGATGGGTTCACCACCAAGCAAAATCTTGGAAAAGAAAACTTAACATTCAACTTACAAAACCTAGTAATGCAAGTCAAATGAAGAGTGCGAATGATGAAATTAAGCAACAAGTTAGGGTATGTGTACTTGGAAAGTTTGGAAATGTAATGAGGATTCTAGAAATGCAAGAATGTTGTCAAAATATGCCAAGGAGGACTAAGATTCCCTCATTGTTTTCTTAGTCCCACTGTTGTTTTTTAGGGCAGATGTAGAATCTTCAAATGTCAGAATAGAATCCAAAATAATCTCTACAAAATTATACTTGGAGAAATAAGATGCCCTTGCTGCTAACTTAGTCCCAATCTGAATTTTTGAAATCTTTGAATGTGATCTTGAGGCTCAATGTCTGCACTTTCTTCTTCTCTAATCTCAGGTTCTAAAACTTCCAGATTTGTCCTATAGGTGAGTTTATGTGAAGATGACAACTTTGCAATGCAACTTTGCAACTTTTCACTTCAAATGATCTTCAAGTCTTCAACCTAAATCTGTAAACACAAACATGCAAGGGAGGAAAAACTTGTTGATTGTTAGTAAATGGGGGTTTTCCTTGGTCAAACCATTTGTTGGTAATTAAACCTTAGAATGAAATGGAATGATGAAAGGAAATGATGAATGAACACCATGCAATGTTACAACTCACCGAACCCTTGTTATGAAATCTGCAAACTTGTGTGAAGTGGCTAGCTTGAATGTAGATCTTGAAATGCTTAAATGCTTGATAGATCTTGACTTGAATTGCTTGCTTGAATCAAAACCATACATCACAAATGTTAGCTCAAAAACACACATGATGCAAGAATATCCTTGATATGATGCTTGAATCTTGATGATGGCTCCAAATGCTTGATGAATTGCTCTTGAATGCTCTTGTGAACTTAATTATGGTATTCAGAATGCTCTCACAAAAGTCTTGTTATGAAAATGAATGAAAGAACCTTGTATTTATACTTATTCATGCTTAATATCTTGAAATTACACCACAACAAGCCAACATATGAATTCATTAATTAAAGGAGGCTAAATCTTGCCAAGATTTGAAATTAAATCCTGAAAATACCTAAGGGGGACTAAGAAACCCTAGGTGGCGTCTTAGTCTCAAGTCATGAAACCTGGGACACATACTCCAAAAAGGGGCGCATTTAAGGTGCCTTTGAAAAGAAGGTCCCAAGATATTTGGAGGACAAAGATGCCCTAGGTGGCATCTTAGTCCTGATGAAAAAATTAGGGACACAACCAAAATTATTAAATTATCATTTCCTCTTTGATGTTTATTGAGATTAGCCATAAAAATATATAATTCATTAGGCATGTGGATGCAAAATAGGACCAATTAAGACATAAATAAGGATAAATAAAGCAAGGTGGGCCCAAACAAGTGTGAAAATGCAAGGGTATGCATTTTCCTACACTACACTTTCCTACAATGTTGTGTATTTTTTGTGGTTGTAATGACGTGGGCGTATTATTTTAATGGTTTTGCATATATCCAAGTGTAGTTAGAGAAGCTATTGAAAACAAATTACAATTAAAGATTAAGAATTTCAATCCAAGTATAAGTTATGGAAGCTAAAAAAAGAGGATCTCTTATAGGGGAGAGATCAATGGAGAGTTGTGCTATCAAAATCTAATCTTACAAATATTTTAGATGAAGATTGGAGAAAGCTAAATAAAGATAGTGAACCATAAGGTTGTTCCTTGCAGATTTAACTCTCTTGAATATCTTAGAGGAGGCTACCATAGTCAGTTTGTCGAAGAAAATTAGAGAGATCTATTAAACAAATAGTTTGTTAAATAAGCTTTATTTTAAAAAAGTTGCATTCCTTAAAACTAAAGGAAGGAGACTTTATTGTTGAATATTTAAATTATTTAAATCTCATTTTAAGTTAGCTATGTAGTATTAATGTTAAATTAGAACAGAAGGATATGTGTATTTATTTACCTTGATCTATACCCCTCTTGGAATAATCTAATCATTGCATTAAGTGGTTTAGTATAGGGTATATGCAAAAAGATGTGACACAAAAAAGATGCCACTTTATTTTTTATGCCTGTAATGAGCATTTAGTGAGTGTCAGATGTGAATGATGTTATAAAAACAAAAAGAAAACAAACTTTCTTGTCATTTTTTTGCTCTTCAACTCACAACTTGTGTAGTTTTTGCTCCTCAACCCATGCTTGCCAAAAGAAATTGCCAATTTTTTACCTTGAGGTTGTAAAATCTTCATCAAGATCCCATCGATATGTCAGGGAGGTCAACGAGGTAAGTATCTTTGCTTTATTAGTTTCAAATTTTGTTTAAATTTTAGATTGAATTAAAATTTGTTTTAATTTCTAGGAAATGATATTTTGCCCCCAAATTTTGAAAATCCTCCATCATCTCCTCATGAAGACCCTTATAAACAAAAACCACATCAAACACCTCCATCAATTCCTAGACATCCCCCAAGAACACAAGAAAATATACTAGGGAAAATAAAAGACAATAAAAAATAGCTTGAGGAATTGATTACAAGGCTGAAAGGTCCCATTGCAACAAACCCTCATAGGAAAAGCCTTGCAATCTATCGTGTCTCATATAGGATTAGTGAGCGTGTAAATTAATTTTTGGTCCAGTAAGAGTGAATAACAAAAATAATTTTATGTAAAAAAATTATCCTATGAGCAACTAAAGAAAAGGAAAATTAATAAATCCGACTTATGTGCCCTCTTCACCAACCCACAAACCAATCAACCCTTAGCAATTGGATGTAAGAAGTTCCCTATCCATTGGTGCCACCATGAAGGGATAAAGAATAATTTTTGGACTAGGTGGTGGATGGTTTTTGACCAGCCTCCATGCAATAATTATGAGGTGCCACAATACATTTTGAGGAAACTCTATTGTGAGTTTGTCCTCAATGTGATTTTAAACTATTTTGACTTTCTATATTTCTATGGTAGAGGTGGGGTCTCCTCACATAATAGAGTGGGGGAACAACGTGACCAAAACCTAGCACTGAGACTCTTGGGTAGACCTGTGGTGGAGCATGCAATTGTTCCTTCGATTGTGAAGGATAGTGTTGAGGTGGACACCTTAGACTCTATTAGCTTGCTCAATCATAGCTTTATATAGTATGTGAGGCCTCTAGTATAGGGTGATGTGGATGAGTCTTCTAGGCCTCGAGTTCTAGTCCATTTTTTTCAACCCATGGTGTTGTTTGCACTTACGATCCTGAGAATACTAAGGATGAAACTACAGAGGATACATCAGCTATAGAGGGGATGATTATGACAAAATATTTGTTGAATGAAATATTCGACATTGATACTCAGGTAAATTTTAGTAAGTTCATTTAATTTTGTTTATTAAATTTTAATTATAAATGTAACAATAACTAAATTAGTAGTTAATGATTATGTTGAAAATTTAGGGTCAGAGTGTTCATGCTACTCATAGCATTCCCCCAACCTCCTATTTTATGACATCATCGAGTCCATAGGTATGTAACCAATAAAGAAATATTATTATATGTGAATAGTTGAACCTTATATGAATGTTTTTCTCATAATTCACTTTGGATGTCGAATAGTTTGATGGTTGACCTTCGACATCGACACCTCATAGTAGTTATCGTAGAACTTTCACCTAGGTAACCTTTATTCATTAATGGTGTTGTAAAATAATGTTAGGTAGCTTTGGTAATTGAACAACATCTGTTGTTTCATTTTCAGATGTTGACATCAAATACTCCTAATGTTCATGCCACATTGGACCATGGTGTTGTTGCAATAGTAGCAAGTTTAGCTCCTTTGACAGAGGTATGAGATAGATTAGTAAATTTCACATTATATTTGTTCTTTTATTAGTCTATTAACAATTTTTTTAATGAAACTCATATATAGTTTAATTGTTATCTTGATGCTTGCTACAAGGGCTTGTGACTCCAAATTATGAATTTTCTCCTATTGTATTTGAACATCTTGATTATTTATATGCAGGAAGTGATTATTTTATTATATGTCATTCTATAATTTAATTTCTATATATAATGTTTATACTTTTTATTATTTTAGATGGATGCCTAGAGAAGTCTAGAGAGGAGTACAAGTGAGCACACTCAAAAGACATCAACATCATATGCATCTCCATCCAATCAATAGTCAAAGGAATCTTGTGATCTATTTCCTCCCCCTAGTGGGAAATGACTACATTAGGATCTTTTGTTATATGTCTATGTGGCATTTCGAACATATGTTTTGTATTATGGATATGTGACATTTTATGTCCATATGGCTTTCTTGCAAGCCTATATGAATTTATTGGATATATTTTATACTTTTATCAACATACAATGTTGTATGGGCGCATTATATCTTTTTGGTTTAAAAAATCTATTTTCCACTGTTATCCATATTTTCACTATAAATAATTAGTTGAATAAACTAATAATTACACAAAGTTCATTGTCAGTAACCATAAATGTTTTACAAATATCCTAGGCCTCTTTAAGGGGGAATTCCTCTTTACTTTAAACAAGATTGGTAGCATAAGCATGTGAGTTTTTGAAGTCTTTGTTTGATATATTATGTATGAATTTGAGATCACAAGCATTTGGTAACATAATGAAACTAAAAATAATTATAATCCAACCATAAAAGATATATTATTGGGTCTAATTCATTATATCACATGTTTAGAGATCACATTGTCATCCTAACTTACCACATCATACTTTTCTATAGTTACCATTACTTTAGGCACATCATGCTCTATATCACTGTACATTGAGCTTCCATTGTGACATCTTTAGATTTTAGAGTGACATACTCTACACCAAGATTTCATTTCCATATTCTTTTTCTAGATGGTGTAGTGCACTTTTCGACCTAGGGAACTCATCTTTTAATGTCTTCAGAATTTATACCAACATGAAATGTATAATGCCTTACCCTTACATATTTTTATATCACTTTTATACCTTTATATTAGGGACATCATGCTTTCACATCCTTAATAGTAAAATCTCACATTACCTTACCTTGTACATTGGGAGCACCTTGTCTTTCCCCCATACATTCCACTCTGCTACTAGCATCCACTATGGATCTATAACACCTTACCTACACAATTTTGTGTTCATAGATGCCATATTAATAGAATAATCCACTATAGTGACCTATGTCCTTACATATGTGTTATATATGTTCTCACATACTTATCTTCATGCTCATCTAGTGTTATATGCTCTGGTCATTTCCATAGCATGATGATGATTTCTACATGTATGCACAAATAAGAGAGAGATTAGTTCATAAAATTCTAGGATTGTCATAAATTCATTAGGATTGTCTTAGCGTCATTATTAGGATTGTCATAAGTTTATTAGGAGAGTCATAGGTTCATTAGGACTATATTTTATATTCTTAGGATAGTGGTAGGATCATTAAGATAGCCATAACTTCATTAGGATAGGCATAGGCTATTTAGGATAGTCATATGTTTGTTAGGACTACCATAGTTTCATTATGATAGTCATAACTTTGTTAAGATAGGATTTAAATTCATTAGGACGTTTATAATTGTCTTAGGATAGTCATAGCTTCATTGCCTTAGGATTATCATAACTTCATTAGGGAAGTCCTAATGAATGTACGATTGTCATAGCTTCATTGGGACTATCATAAATCCATTACGATAGTCCTAATGAATTTAGGACAGTCATATGTTCATTACGAATGATAACAATAGTACTCAAATGATGTAAAAAATATTGTGTTCTATTTTTGTAATATGACCCTAGAGGATGGAAGAAGATTAGTTAATAAAAGTGGGTTGTCATTGTTGCTCGAATGAACATATCTTTTGTGATTACCATAAAAAATTTAAGAATGTGGTATCTTAAAGAGTTAGCTCATTATTATTATAGCCAAGTGGTATGCACTGGATGTTCCTTAGTGTGTACAGAGTTAGCAACTAGCTCATTTGATTGCATTGAAGATGACAATGATTGCTTGGAATCATTAAAAGATGAATTTACTGATCTTACAAGTCACAAAGTGAACACATTCATGCTAGAAATTTAGATCTTCCCACTCACCAACCATAAAAGTCAAGTAAAATTTTGCATTTTGGGGGTATGGAAATTGTTTTTGATTATGGGTAAAGCAGGTTTTGATGGGGCCCCGAAACCCATTACATATAGTTTTGAAGGGATCTAAAACCCTATCCAAAGCAAGAAAGCTACTAATAGAGAAAAATCAGCAAATCAACAACAACCAAATAGCAACAACCATCAAAGGTAAGAAAGACAACTCAAGATGCAAACAACATATAGGTTTTGCAGGGACCTAAAACCCAAACAACCAAAATTTAATAGGGACCTAAAACCCCACTAACTAATCAAAATAATAGCCTACATAAGCCAAGCTGCAACAAATCGGATGCTTAGAATAACTCGCCTGAATAGCCATCCCATACTCCACCTCCAAAGGAATGGGCTCCCCTGTGTAGGAGAGGATGATAGGAGAACCCATTCCACCAAAGACACAACTCCCCAGCCCACACAAGTTCCACCTCAATAGAAACCCATAAGAGAGAAGAAATATTCCCACCAAATCTACAACTCCCAATTGCACCTCAATAGGAAAGGGCTCCCCCTCAAAAGGAGCAGTCTCTACCTCAATAAAAGATCCCAACTGAAGAATACAATAAGAAGAAGGCCTATTAGTGGAAAGAGTAAATGCAACATGGTTTGGCAACACAAGTTCAAGATCCATAAGATAAGAGAGCAACTCAACCAATAGAGTAAAAATCCAACACACTTGGGACTTTATGATGAACAATAGAATCAACCTAGCCATTAGAAAATACACCACTTTCAAAGAGGACGACAAAACATCCTCCCCAAGGATTAAAAACCCTTCCATAAACAAAAGATTCTTAGACCAAAAGGAGAGCCAACCACCACTAAATCTGCACTTCTGGGTCAAGAAGAAAGAAATAAAGAACCACCCAGACTAGTAAGGAGAAATAGAAACATAAATAGAGGCAAAAAAGCCTCCCAAATCCATCCTCCACACGAACATATGAACCTTCTTAGAACAAAAGAAGATCTCTAGCCACCAATACCCAACAGTCCCTTCCACCATCAAAACCCAAACTTCCTAGCACCAGGAAGTCTGTACCCTGAAAAGATAGAAAGCATTAACCCAAAGAGATAAAGGATACAACAATAGGTCACAACCAAACCATAAACTAGCTTCCATAGAGAAGAAAAGAGCATCCAACAAAAAAATAAACCTCAAAGACCAAAGGAGGATAAACACCCAACTCCAAAATTGGAGAGAATCATTGGCCAAAGAACCCAATCCAACCATAAGAAACACCACAATCCAAGGAAGAACGACTCGACACTATATACCTTGGAATTCCTACTGCTCTAAGAGTGTAAAACAACTAAGAAACATGAATAAAAAATTACCAAGGACACCTCAAGATTAGCCAAAAGAGTGGTTCAACGAAAAAGAATGCAAATAAAATAAAACACAAACACTTTTACCTCCCTTGTTGTTGATACCTCTTTGATTGGCCCTTGCTTGGATTGGTTGTGTGCTCCTTAGATGATGGATTGAGTGACTAAAATGCAAGCTTCAATATGCAAAATGATGAACAAAGATGGTTGAATGATTGAAAAGGCTTGAGGATTCAAATGGATAGCATGTAGTTATGAGAGTGCAAAGTGTTGAGAAGGAAAATTGGCAGCATAAGGTTATGAAAATCAAAAGTCTTCTAAAAATGCCCTTGAGGAGGGGGTATTTATAGAGGAACTTGAATTCTCTAGAGAATTCAAGGGTCAAGATTGATCCAACAAGGTTAAGATGAAGGGCTATGGTGGGTTGAGAACCCACAAGCCCTCACATCTTGACATGTGGAGGGTGAAGTGGCCAAGGGTGGATGAGATGGAAATGAGTTGTCAAAAAGGTACATGAGGTGGAAAAGGACATGCACCTTGGGGGATGAGAGGATTTCCACAAAAATGGATTTTTGTCCCCAAGTGGGAGTGAAAGGGACATTTGAGGAATTTTAGAATTCCTAAAATCTCTATGAGAAAGAAAAGGTGGTTGGGAAATAAGTGTGAATTAAAAATTCACATTCTTAGGAAAGTCTAAAAGATAAAAGATGGCTCCAAAAAAGTGGGACTTGGTCACATGTGGAGATTGTGACAAGTCCAAGGTTGGTCACATGTGAAGATTGTGACAAGTCCAAGGTTCTAGAAGCCTTGGAAGGATGGAATGTGAATTAAAAATTCACATATAAAAGAGGGAATCTAGGAAGAATAAAAAGGAATTAAAAATTCCTTGGAGAATGATTAGCTTAATTAATGAGTAATTAGAGGGATAATTAGGGGCTAATTAGGATTAAAAGCCAACTTGCAAAGTTGGAGGATGTGACACATCCTAATCAAGGATTAGGCATGTGCACATCCTTAATGAAGAGATTAGAAATGGATTAGGATTAGATGAAAATGACATGAGGAATTAAATAAATGTAATATTTATTTAATTTATTTGATGAAAAAGGAGGTAAGGTATTTAATTAAATATTAATTAAATACCTTAGGGATTTGGCAGGATTAAAGATATTAATTAAATAATAGTAATATTACTTAATTAACTCGGATAAGAGGATGTTTAGATGAAAAGTGATAAATTTGGATAAATTAAGTGTCCAAATTTGGATGTCTACAGACACAATAAGCCTTCAAAATGCATGCCGAAAAACAACCAAAAAATAGAGTAGTGACAACCTCCACCCTATCCCGATGAAGAAGAAAAACTATTGCATCCCAACTGGACAACAACCTGCTCTACAACACCTGCACCTAACTGGAAGATGACAACAACCAACACGAAGCCACTACAAGCCAACAACGCAACATCAAGAACCTATTTAGCCACAAGTCGCCTCCCACCAGTGATCCATTTGCATCCTCTAAATTATCTCGTTCTCTTCTTACATCATCTCTAGAATTCAAATTTCCCCCTCCTCTTCTCTTCCTGCTCCCTCTCCTCTCCATTTTCTCTTAGTCATATGGAAATTGTTAATAACAAAGATAAACCCAAAATCTTGGGGCAGGTTGTGGAACAAATTTCAATGAATGTTATATGTCAACCTAGAAGAGGAGAAGAGTTGCAGGACCAACACAACTTATTTTATTCCACACATGTTATCTTGCTAGAGAATTTGGACAAAGATGTGAACCCATCAAATGTATACGTCTCAAAGTATACGTCTCATCACCTTAAAGTTTCCAAAATTTTACAAGAGACACCATTTTCTTTGAAGATTAGGAAAGCTTCCAAAGGGTGTTTGCATATTTATAGGATGAAAATATTATAGTTATAGTGTAGCTTAGAACAATGTAGCCTGAAATGTTCGAGAGAGTTTGGGTGTAAAAAAAGACCATGCCTAGCATAGACGTGCCCACCCGAATGTGTTGGCATTGACGTTTTGACCCCATGATGCATAGAATAAAAATTATGCTACCTTGCAACTTCACATTGCATGCATATGATAGCTTTTGCGGAAATAGAAAAAAATTCACCGTGTATAAATGGTTTTGAGTCTTTAAAATCTGAGAGAGGTTGTTGTAGAGGTGCCTCACACGAAACTATAGGATCAGACAAAAAATTCATATGTTCCACCAACTTCAATATACAATGCGTCAAAGCTCAATAATTTTTTGTACTTAGGGATCTTAAGAGAAAGCGTCGACACAGTGTAGTCCAGAACATTATAGAGAGTTGGGGTGCAAAACATGACCATTCCTAGCAAAAACGTGCCCACCTAGACATTTTGGGGTTGAAAATTCAGCCCCACGATGCACAAAAAAAAATTAGGCTACCTTGCAACTTCACATTGCATGCATCTGATAGTTTTGGGACAAAAAAAACTTTCCCCACAAACAAATGGTTTCAAGTCTTCAAAATATGAGAGAGGTTATTCTAGAGGGGCTTTGCAAGACTCTATAGGTTCAAATGAAATGTTCCTACATACCACAAATTTTGAGATATAGTCTGTCAAAGTTTGATTTTTTTTTGCACTTAGGGCTCTTAAGAGAAAGGATTGACACAGTGTAGAATGGAACGTTCAGGCAAGTTGGGCAGCAAAAAAGATAAATTCATAACATAAACCTACCCACCTGGACATGTTGGAACTAATGGTTTGTCCCCACAATGAACAAAACAAAATTAGGCTACCTTGCAACTTCACATTACATGCATCTGACAATTTTTGGGGTACCAGAAAAAATTTCACCATGACCAAATGATTTTGATTCTTCAAAATATGAGAAAGGTTATTGTAGAGGGGCCCTACGAGACCCTATAGGTTTAAACAAATTGTTCCTATATACCACAAATTCTAGGATACATTATGTCCAAGTTTAACAATTTTTTGTACTTAGGGATTTTAAGAGAGTGTCAACACAATGTATTTTAGAACGTTTGAGCGAGTTGGGGAGGAAAAAAGAGCATTCCTAGCATAAAACCACCCATCCAGACATATTGGTACTATCATTTTGGACCCACAATGAATAGAACAAAAATTAGGCTACCTTGTAACTTCACATTGCATGCATCCAATGATTTTTAGGGTCGCAAAAAAACCTTCACCACAACCAAATGGTTTTGAGTCTTCAAAATTTAAGAGAGGTTATTGTAGAGGGGCCCTACAAGACCCTATAGGTTTAGATGCAATGTTCCTATGTACCATGAATTCTAAGTGTAGACATCCAAATTTGGACACTTAATTTATCCAAATTTATCACTTTTCGTCTAAACATCCTCTTATCCGAGTTAATTAAGTAATATTAGTATTATTTAATTAATATCTTTAATTCTGCCAAATCCCTAAGGTATTTAATTAATAATTAAATACCTTACCCTCCTTAATCCTCTTTTCATCAAATAAATTAAATAAATATTACATTTATTTAATTCCTCACATGTCTTTTTCATCAAATCCTAATCCATCTCATTAGGGATGTGCACATGCCTAATCCTTGATTAGGATGTGTCACATCCTCAACTTTTGCAAGTTGGCTTCTAATCCTCATTTATCTTCTAATTACTAATTAATTAAGCCTAATCATTCTCCAAGGAATTTTTAATTTTTTTATTTGTCCAAAATTCCTCTCTCCTTTATATGTGAATTTTAATTCACATTCCATCCCTCCCAAGGCTTCTAGAACCTTGGACTTGTCACAATCTCCACATGTGACCAACCTTGGACTTGTCACAATCTCCACATGTGACCAAGTCCCACCTTTTTGGAGCCCATCTTTTATCTTTTAGACTTTCCTAAGAATGTAAATTTTTAATTCACACTTATATCCCCAACCACCTTTCTTTTCCCATGTAGATTTTGAGGAATTCTAAAATTCCTCAAATGTCCCTTTCACTCCCACTTGGGGACAAGAAATCCCTTTTTGTGGAAATTCTCTCATCCCCCAAGGTGCATGTCCTTTTCCACCTCATGTACCTTTTTGACAACTCATTTCCATCTCATCCACCCTTGGCCACTTCACCCTCCACATGTTAAGATGTGAGGGCTTGTGGGTTCTCAACCCACCATAGCCCTTCATCTTAACCTTGTTGGATCAATCTTGACCCTTGAATTCTCTAGAGAATTCAAGTTCCTCTATAAATACCCCCTCCTCAAGGGCATTTTTTTTGGGGGGGGAAGACTTTTAATTTTCATAACCTTATGCTGCCAATTTTCCTTCTCAACACTTTGCACTCTCATAACTACATGCTGTCCATTTGAATCCTCAAGCCTTTTCAATCATTTAGCCATCTTTGCTCATCATCTTGCATATTGATTCTTGCATTTAGACATTCAAACAGTCATCTAAGGAGCACACAACCAATCCAAGCAAGGGCCAATCAAAGAGGTATCAACAACAAGGGAGTTAAAAATATTTGTGTTTTATTTTATTTGCATTCATTTTCGTTGAACCACTCTTTTGGCTAATCTTGAGGTGTCCTTGGTAATTTGTTATTCATGTTTCTTAGTTGTTTTACACTCTTAGAGCAGTAAGAATTCCAAGGTATACATTTCTGGCACGCCCGGTGGGACCCACACATGGGTCTTGCATTTAATTTTTCTTTGAGTTAAGATTTTGCAGGAAAAGCTCACAGAAGTGCGGTAGCGCCCTCAATAGAAGTGCGGTAGCACCCCCAACAGAAGTGCAGTAGCGCCCCCACAGAAGTGCGGTCGCGCCCCCACAGAAGTGCGGTAGCGCCCTCACAGAGTTGCGGCAGCGCCCTTCACAGAGTTGCGGCAGCGCCCTTCACAGAGTTGCGGCAGTGCCCTTCACAAAGTTGCAGCAGCGCCCTTTACAGAGTTGCGGCATCGCCCTTCACAGAGTTGCAGCAGCGCCCTTTACAGAACTGCGGCAGCGCCCTTCACAGAGTTACAGCAGCGCCCTTTACAGAACTGCGACAGTACCCTTTACAGAGTTGCGGCAACGCCCTTCACAGAGTTGCGACAGCGCCCTCAACAGCATACTTTGGAGGGTAAAATGGACGTTTTGGCTTCGTTTTTGCTCTAGTTTTTTGCTATATTCACGTGATAACTCTCTAACGTTGTTCTGGCAAGAATATTGCTATTTTTCACTAACGTTTTTGCAGCATATTGTGACAAAATTTGACCAAAGGCGAAAAAGAAAGAGGACAACTAACATTTGTTTGCAGGGGGCATCTACATAATCAGACTTTCAAAAATTATCTTTGCTGCTCTCAAACATAGCTCCACTTGGGGATTAAATCTCATTGTTTGTCAGTGGGTTGCTTATTTTTGTGTTACCCAAAGGGCATT